>WUQG02425736.1:0-14761 GCA_011317285.2 Androctonus mauritanicus | reverse complement strand
ACACAAAGTTTTGGCGCAGCTTGGCCTGTGAGGCCCTTGCGCCATAAAACCGCATACCTACCTACCTACCTACCTACATATGCCTGCCGACATTGTCAAAACGTAAAAAAAAGCCAAAAACACAATACAGATCTAGGCGTACCTATAAATTTATGTTTCTAATTTTCACTTGAATTTTTACATTTATTTTTTTATATTTATTTCGTAAGCATTGGTTTACACTTAATTTAAATTCCCAGTGTGGCATAGTTACATTTTTGGTTTTTTTGTAAAAAATTGATGCATTGGCTAATGCTACTTCAATTATGAAATAAAATATCCTCATCCACCATTTCCTTGACTTCCTGTCTATGTCTTGATAACTACGGATTTGGTCAAATCTATCAACCCCTCTCATATATTTTATATAGTCATTTACAGCATCTGGAATTGGTATCTGTTTTTTTGTACCATCCTTCATTTTTCGAAAAGTTGTTTTCGTATTTTCTGGATGATGTGCAGTGGAAAGTAAGGAAACGTACTTTCGATCTTTCCATTGATATGCTTTTATCTTTCCAGCTTATTTTTTTATTTATAAAGTTTGGAAGTCCTTTTCTTTGTGTTCGGACAGTACCACAGGCATAAATTTCAATTGAAGTAGCTGTTCCATTAGAGCCACCGATGTGAAAAAGTTATTAAAGAGTATAATTGGATTTTTATTCTCCAGAGTGGCTGATAAATCTTTGACAACTTTTGGACCCAGTAATTCATTGTAATCTCTATCCTTTTCTTGATAAATTTTAAATTGTTAAAGGTTGAAAGAATCGCATCTCTCCCACACTTTATACCCATGTTTTATGGGCTTCATAGGCATGTTATTGTGGATCTACCTTTGAATATAATCATAGATTCGTCAACGGCCTGCCTTGATGACGAAGTGTACTCTTGTACACATTTCTCATTCATTAGATCTAAGAGAGATTGAATTTTGTGCAACTTGTATCCAACCTCTCCTCTTTTTATCATTTTTGAATTATCATTACAGTGGAGACCCTCCAATAATTTTTGGTTTCTCTTTATTGGCATTACGCAAGAGATGGTGGTATTTCCTAATTCAGGGTTAGTGGACCAATAACAGTCCAAATTTGAAAGTTATTTTATCCCCATTTTTATAATGATGCCAACAAATGCCTTCAATTCATTTACACTTATATCTGTCCAATTTTTAATTGAATTTTGATATGCATACAGATTGGTTTCATTGATCAAATGCACACAGAAATTTTCACTCAAAAATCTCTCCACATAATTGATTGGAAGATCATTCCCTTTGAAAGCAAATGTCCCACATCCTTTGTCTGTATTTAGTGGACGTAGTTCTAAGTCCCAATCACTATCTGAATATTAGACTATTTTATGATTTTCATTTTTCTTATGTACTTACGAGTTGGTTTTGTTTGTTTTAGGTATCTAAGTATTCTTTTGGCAGTAGTCCATAATTTTTCAGTTGGTCTATCTAGGAATATGCTAAGATATGAAACCCCAAAGGTTATATCTGGTCTTGTGCATACTGAGAGATACATCAAACTTCCTATAATTTCTATATAAGGAACATCAATCATTTCTCCGTCATCTTTTATATTTACATCCTTTTGGACTGGTGTTTTAACTCCTTTACAATTTTCCATTGCGGTAATCTTTAATACTTTTTCTATCATTGCTTGCTGTGATAACTTAATCCTGTTTTCATCTCGTTCTATTTTTATTCCAGTAAAGTTTTTTAGCTCACCAAGATCTTTTGTGTTAAATTGTGTTTTTAATTTTTCAACTGTTTCCTGTATTTCCTCACCTGTTATTATAATGTCATGGACATAGATTAACATAATAGTTTTATCTTTAAAATATAAACAGAAATCAATTCTTGATCTACTAAAACCATTTTCGTTAGCAAAACTGTCAAATGTTTCATTCCATGTTCTCGGTGCATATTTTAGTCCATATAATGCTCTGTTTAATTTATAAACATCAGTTTCAGGTTCAATAACTCCTTGAGGTATTTTTATGTATATGTTTGTTTTTAGCTTGCTATTTAAAAATGCAGTTGAAACATCTAGATGCTTTATCAGTCAAGTTTTATTTAAAGCTAATGATATCATTCTCATAGTTGACAGTCTTGCAACAGGTGCATAGAAGTATTCTTCATTTTTTTCTTGGTAGCCCTTAGCAACCAATCTATCTTTTTTTTGTTCCATCTTCTTTAGTCTTAAACGTGCCCTTTTTTGTTACAAGCATAGCAGGTTAAAAAAACTGGTTTCTTGGAAACTTTCTTGCATTGGTGAATTTTGTATTTTTAATTCAAACTCTAGGGGCCGATTACAGAAACGAGGTTTACGTTTCTGTAATCGGCCTCTGATTTTCTAAAACCCGTTTAAGCCGCGGGTTTTAGAAAATCGAATTACAGAAACGTAGTCTATTTTAAGCCGCGGCTTAGGCGTGGCCATAGGTTGGTTTAACCATCGGCGAAAAGTGCAGCAAGCGCAGTTTGTTAGCAAAAAAAATGGCGACTTCTGTTTGTCGATTTTGTTGTTGAAAATGGAACTTTTATAGATTTAGATGTATGTAATGGCATGAATAGTTGCAATCTGAAGAGCAGAAAGCAAGATATCATCGGAAGGCAATAAAAAATTGCAAACGCCAATTTGTTGCTCTTTAGATGGTAGTAAAGTGTAACAGCTAGATGTATTTAAATCAGAATCATCATGATCATTATTAAGTGGTGATGGTGAATCATCGATATTTTCAATTGGATTGATTGAATCTCCAAGAATTGATATTGCTACAGATGTGGACGTACTTGTTAGGATTGGAGGAGGTCCACCTCCAGCCAAATTTGCAGCCTGGCGGATGCTGTCCGCTTCTTTCTTCGCATCAACTTTCAATCTTTTCCAACATCCTTCAAATAATTAAAATTACTTAAATAATTTATTATATTCATAGATCTATATAAGTGCAAATATTATTTTTTTGACCGATATGTGAAACTATTAATACAAATGTTTCATTAAAAACAATACAAAAAAAGCTTTTAAGGTACGATTTTATATTAACGCCATATTAATTAAAATAGTATCGATCGAAACAACGATGGGCGGAGAAAATTTTCCAAAAGAACTGCACTTCTATTTGGTGCAGGCTTTGAGAAAATGAACAACAAAATTATATTATTTCAAAAACAACTATATAATTAGAATATTAAAGATTCACCATCCACCGACTAATGATTAAATTACAAATTGACAATTCCGTTGTATTAAAGAATCATTCTATAACTATATCGGCTTTCAAGATAAGTTTTCATAATGGCGGCGCACACTGGTTTTGGCATTGTATGTGGAGAAATAAAATTTCATCGTTAATTTTCTCGACGCCTGCACCAGATACAAGTTAAGTCTTTTTGGATAGTTTTCTCTATTTGTCGTCATTTGTCAATTGTTATTATTTTCGTTCATATGGTGCTAATGTAAAATCGTACCAAGCTTAATTTATATTTATAACAACAAATATTTTCAGTTAATATAAAGAAACAAAAATATCTTATTGGAACATTCATAACATAACTATACTTTTAATATTAAATTACGGTTTGAGGTATTAGTTTTAATAAAAATTCTTATTTACCTTTCAAATGATCGTGTTCGAGAGGATCGAGTCGGAAATGATAAATTAAATTCATCATGAATTGTTTTCCAAGAATTTCTTTTTGTTTATTGATTTTAAATCATAACGCTTATCCTCAATAGCAGGGTACGCTTTAATTAGTTCAATTAGAACGTTTTTTTTCCTTCAGAAAAATTTCTACTCGATTTTTCAGCATGTACGATTGAAAATTCCGCCATTTTACTAACGTCATCTGCGAATCACTGATTGGTTAAGAAATTCAATTTATCGGGGCGAGAGATGTTTAAGGGAACAGCGGTGTTTTAAGCCGTGGCTTCGCTACGGTTTCTAAAAACGGTTCTCCGCGGCCGTTTATTGAGGCCGCAGTCTAAAGCGTAAGCCGTTGCCTGTTAAACCTTCGTTTCTGTAGTCGGCCCTAGCAATCTTGACCTAACAAAATCTAATGTAACTCCAGTTTTATAGTCTCTATTGCTGTCACAACACTATCATATTCATTTGGTAGAGTCAGTAGTAAGTAACAAATTTAATCTTCATCACTCATCACCTGATGCTCCTCCTAATTCTCTTACTAGGGAACTAAATACTGTAAAGTGATCTTCCAATTTACCTCCTGTGTATTTCAAAGATAACAGCTTTTTCTTTAAATAAATTTTTGTAGAAATACTTTTTCTTTGATAAATATCTTGTAGAGCTTTCATCATTTCTTTTGCTGTTGTTTTATCTTTGACATATTATCGATTTGGCTTTTGTATCTTTCTTATTATAATCAATTACTGTTTCATTATCAGCATTTATATCTATTGCTTCATGGGCCTCTTTCTCTTCTAATAATCTTAATAGTCTAAATTTCCACATTGTAAAGTTATCTTTCAACTGCGGAGCGTATGTTGCTATAACCGACGCCATTTATTTAAATCCTTTAATAATTATAAAACTTATAATACCTTTTAACTGTCGTTTTTCTCTTTAAGCTTTTATGCAGATTCTGGGCCCATAACCTGTTAATGTATTTGTTTAAATAAATGGACCATATTTGACAAAAGAACAAAGGTTTTATTGTTAGTCAGTCACCATGTTTTAAAACAACCGCCAAGGAGAAGAAGCAGCACTAAGTGTTGCCACACAATAATAAATAAAAAATAAATACTTTAACAATAATAAATAAAATCATTACATTATTGTTACAAAGATGTGACGTCCTAGTATGAAAAATAAATGTAATGATAATGACATAAATCATAAAAATAAAAACAATAAAAATAGAAAACGAAAGTTCCAAACTCTAAGAATATGATATGAATAAATGAGATATCTTCTTTAATCATACTTCTACCATTGGCATGCCATCAATTGATATTCGATATATCTAGATATATCTATTAAGATAAACAATATATATTAATAGATAATATATATAAACAATATATATTAATAGATAATCAATTGAGTGATTATCTATTAATATGCTTATATGTAGATTGAGGGTCTGGGCACTTGGTATAAGCCCTCCTGTCATTTTTAGAGAAAATATACCACTTTCTTTGAACACCATCTATCAGAGATCAATGACCACTTCAGTAAACTTTCTATGATCCACTGAAATTTAAAATAAAGTCTCAGAATTCATATTAGTTCACTATTTGGTGTAAGCTAGCCAGGATTTTCTTCTTCTGTTATGTCTTCTTCTTCCATTTATCTTGTTTTTTTTTATAATAAGTTATAGAATACTCATTTCTCATTTTGAAGAAAATGCTATAAGGTACAAAACTTTTCTTCTTTTGATAATTTTTAAAAGTGCTTGAGTTTTACCCATTTTTTCAAGTAATTACTGGTTGTTTTTTAGCTATCAAAGGGATTTTCCACATTACTCTATATATACACAACTCAAATGATTCAATCTTATTTTGTTGTCACTGCTTTCAAGATCCATGCTTCAACAATATATAGAAAGACAGACCAAACATAGTATTTTACCATAAACAGTCTTAGTTCCAGACTTAAATTGTGGCTGTAAAGCAATGCTTTCATCTTTAGAAAGCTTGATCTTCCCATTTTAATTCTTGTTTTTATCTCTATTTCTAAGTCACATTCATCATTTATCAAGTAGCTAAAATATTTAAATTTAGACACACAATTTTTTTCCTTTCAGACTAAGTTCAGAATCAGAAATAAGATATGTTTCTTTTAATTATAAATTTAGTTTTCTGAGCATTTATGCATAATCCAATTTTCTTACTTTCTTCATTAACTCTCTCAAGAAGAACCTGAAGATTTTCCAGATTATCAGCTAAAAGAGCTATATTGTCAGTATATCTTAAGTTATTAATCTGCTTCAAAATTTATATTTATTCTTTCATTCCTTACTTTTATACCTTTCTAGAATATAATCTCAGAATAGATATTACACAGAAAAAGTGATAAGACACATCTTTGCCTCATATCTCTTTTAATATCAATATTATTTGTTGTAATATTATTGACTTGAATTGATGCTGTTTGATTCTAATATAAGTTTGTGATAATTCTTATATCTTTTCGTCTAATATAATCATTTAAATTACAGGCAGTCCCTGATTTAGATAGGTGGATCGTTTTGAGAAATCCTTTATAAGTCAAAACATACATATATCGAAACATACTAGTGTGTCACAATGATGTAACATTGAAAATAGTTATATTAAAGAATAAGCACATAAATCACATGATAAAGCAGTCGCTTACCATCTTGGAGAATCCAAATTCAATTCAGAGTCCCATACCTCCAGTTTTTCTGGAGAGATCCAGATTCTGGTCCTGCTCATTACCTAAAAGTAATCCTATATAAGTACAGATTTACGTATGCAAGCTCTATGTAAGTCGGGGATTGCTGTATTAGCAATATAATTATCTATATTATGATGCCCCTTCTGTCATTTTTTTCTGGATCCATCATTGAATATGATCAAATACTTTCAAATACTTTAGCAAGGTCACTATTACCAATGAAGTTATTCAGTCACATCAGGCTTATAGTATTTTGATACTAGAGCTGATAAATTTGTATCATTTATAATGTATTAATGAATGTATTTCATAAATCATATAATTCACATTTTTGATAAGTGTTTCATTAAAATTAATAAACTTATACTGTATGGTGTATATTAATACATTTCATTTAATATTCCTGAAATGCCAATTGCTATATTCTGCAGCATGCAGCTGCATCTTCCATTGCTAATAATATGCTGCTCTATGAAACCTATTTTTATATAATTTTGAGCTTATTTATTAACAGAACTAGCTAATTTTCTTATGTTACACTAGTTGGATATCTTGTCCAACAGATTCACTCCTAAGAAAAAGTTTAGCACTCTTCTATTTTAGCTATATACTTTCTACAAAAGCTATATCAACTAGAATCATTAGATGAAAGATGGGATTTTTATAGAATGACTGAAGATCAAATATTCATTCAAGCCATCTCATATATCTCTGACACAGACAGTAGATGAGTAAATGTCAGATATCATTTCTATATTAATGTACAACTATATGGATTTTCCTGAACAGAAGATTTTTGGTTTATTTTCTTTGTGAAATTATAAACATCACAACAAGACAACTCTCACAACAATAAAATTCTTTAAAATTTCAATAAAATAGATACAAGAAATAAGCTATTATACTGTATTGCTGAAACCTAAGAATCAATTAAAATTTTTATTTTGAAATTAATAGCAAGTGACTATTTGATTTATGCTATCCATTTTCAGAAATAAATTATATTCCTAAAATCAGAAAAATATATGCAAAAGATATTAAAGTATAATTAAGACAACTCATAAAAATTTTTTAAAATGGCAGAAAACTTCATATAAAAATTTATAAATGATAATTTGATAGAATTAAAATCTATACATCAGAAATAAATTTACAGTTTTTAAGAATGATTGAAATTATTTAATCAATTAAATTTTTAATATAAAATGCTCCAGTTTGAAAGGATCACTTTTATTAGCATTAAAATAAGATCATCTTTCTACTATAGCTCTTCATCATTAAGTTTTTAATTTATATTTCAAATAAAATATAAAAATATTTTATATTTACATGTTTTATATATTTCAGGCAAATCTCCTTCAGAAAAATTTTCATTATAAACAGCTATCAAAGTACTGAGATCTCTTTGTCCAATTGAAATCTTTAAATTAAAAAATAAATATGATATTAAATTAATCAAATAAAGATTGATTCATACTAAAAAAATATATAAAGTTCAAACTGTAGTAGAATCATTAATTATAATAATTTAAAAAATAGTTTTGAAATTATACCATTATCAATTCAAACAAATCATTAAAAATAGATCAATAATTAAATTACTAATTATTTGTGTATAAACTTAAATAAAATGTCAAGTTCAAAATAGGCAGAAAAAATGATTAAAACATTTATTAGAAGCACTTTTGATTTTATTAAATCCTCTTCAGATTTTACAAAATATATACTAGAACAATTTTAAAATGAATACAATACAACAGAAAGCTACAACATGCATTATATAGTATCACTACATTACATATATAAAGAGCATTTTGTGCTGTTTGTGTATATATAAATTAATTAAATTACATTTAATCACATTAAATATATAAATAAATGTAATCAAATAAATAAATAAAAATATGTAATATAATAAATAAGTGAATAAATAACATGTTATAATTTATACTATAATAAATATATAATATGATTTATATATTGAAATATATGCATATACAGTCATCTTCTAATTGCATGATTTCTATTCCTAATGATTTGTGCAAACTGATAACTGTTTAATGCTAATGTGTTATTCTTTAAATTATTAAATTAATTGGTTTTATAATATTAAATTTTTAAGTTTCATGGTTAATTTAATATAAATAATTAATAAAAAATTTTTATAGATGATTTAGATGAAAATCATGAATTATATTACTTTTAAAGTTAATAAAGTTAATAAATACCAATTATTAAAAATAAATAGAAATAAATCCATTGAAAAAGGTTTTTTGTTTCAACAATACTATGTTATATAAAAAAAATTTTTTATATAGACTCAAAATAAGATTTAAAAATCTTACAAACTCTGCTTTCTGAAATTAATCCATCTGCAACTGACATTCTTGTTTAATGTAATGGACAAACTGTATGATACTTATACATGTAGTTCTTGACTTTATCAATTAGTTCATTCTTACAGTGAGCTTGTAAAATAAGAACTCATAAACCAAGAATCAATTTCTGATAGATTTAATGTTAAAACAGGAATTCCATTCTTAACAATGAAATTTGACCATAATAAAATTCAAAAAATTAAAAAATCAAAAAATCAATACTTTATGTTTAAACAATTATTTATTTATCTAAAGAAATGAATATATGGCCTTTAAAATCAAATTAGCTACAGTACAATAATAATGAAATTATTTATGTCACATAACTGTTAAAAAATATTTATTATAGTATTTATTATAGTATATAGTATTGAAGAATAATATTTTATTCTTCAATACTATTGATAAATAAGTAGATAAGATTTTATAGAGATGAATTACTGCCTTAGGCACAATTCAGGAATGAAAATTAATATTTGATGTGCCAGTAAAGCCATGTTGGTTAAACAGAAACACTAGAACACTACTTCCATTTCTCAGTTCACCATTTTGAATTTTTCAATTTTGTAGCAGACAACAGAGTTTTTGCTTCAATTCAGTTGTACTGTATTATATATCTATGTATGTGGTTTTAATTGCCTTTTAATAAATGCTTAGCATTTATTTATTGCAATTAATGTTCACATTTTTGCTTTTTGGATACTTCATATTTGAAAAAACTTGAAAACCCAGGAATTCATTAAATTGGAATTCATAAACTAAGAGCCACCTGTATATGTTACCAAACTTTATTTGCATAACACTAAAGGAATATTATAAAAATTTACAAAACTTAATTTATATTATAGTCTTAAATCATATTACAGTCATTGAATGTAATATGATTAAGTTTTCATCAGATAAGATAAAAAAAATGGCAAATCTATAAAGCAATTTAGGATAAGAAAACTTTTTAACATAGCTGACTATATTATGCTTCTACATGTATGGCAACTGTGTATATATAATTATTATATTTAATGCATTATCTCATCATAAATATTATATTTTGTATTATTGTCTGTTACCTTTTTATTATGTATTAATTTATGTTAATAATTTACTTGTAGCAATGTAAACAGGTATCAACGTAGTGGCTTTAACATATGCTAACACATATGATATAATATATAGTCAATTTGTTTGATATATGTTAAATAGTTGCTTTAGATTGGAAATAATCTGTATCTAATAAAATTTTGTTGAAAATGGGCATTTGTCTGATAGCAATGGAACAATTTAATATTGGTAATTCTAGTTCTTTTTAAGCATGTTTTTTTAAGTTATTAAATATAATAAGAGCATAGTCATATGTTGTTATTTTTTTTTAATCATATTTTTTACATTTTTATAGATTAAGGATTTTAAAATTTCTTATTAACAATAAGCAAATGTCTCAGAATAAATGAATTAGGAATTACTATATTAAAATAATAATTTCAAATATATTTAAAAGATACATACTTTTATATTGTCCATACTACCTCTTATATCATAGAGTAATATATCTTTATGATAAGGAGGTAAAGATCTTTTTATATCCAAGCGTAATTTCATTGGTTCTAAAATTGCTTCTTGATTTTCCATAGTTCCATCCAAAAGAATAATAGCTCTGAAATTTTAATCATTATATTCATAAAGAAATTATTCAGATATAAAATTTATTCATTTAATTTAATTTAATACTATCAGTAAAAAATAAAATTTTTATTCTAAAGGAAATTTTTACTTAGATAACTTCTATTTATTAATAAAAATAATTCTAGTTCAAACACAAAAATAAAAATAAAAGACAACATAGGTTTTCATGAATTAATGAACATTTTAATTAAAATCAGCAATTTACCATTATCCGTTATCTGTAGCATAAAAGACGGATATTATTGATGATAGGCAAAGGTCCAAAAGCCTTTGTTCATTCATAAAAATTTGTCTTTTATTTTTATTTTTTTTCTATTTATTAAACAAATAAGGAAGAATTAAACTTCTGATAATGCTTTATTTGAATCTCCCTGAGTCATAGTAAGCAGACTGTAAAGCAAAAATATCCTATATCCATTGATTACCCACTACTATTATTATTATGACATAATACAGTCTTATAGTAAACTTAATAAACAGAATTAACATAACCAGAAATAAAACTGACACTATTAGTAAAAAAAAATAGTGTGTATAGACTTGTATGCATATAAATCCATATTCCAACTATTATATCATGGTTATAAATTTGAGCAGTTATAAACTGAAAGCATTGTAAATCAAAGACTACTATATATAGTATATAAAATTTTTTTTTATAATGATGTTTAAATAAAATTTTGTATTACATGAATGTATGTATTTATAACTATAATGTGGTATTCTATCTTAATTGAAAATTTTTTTGTAATTGTAATCCTTGTTGTCTACAATTATTATGTCTTTGTTTATATATTTTTTGTTGTAAAATTATTTTTCCACGAGAGGGCTCTTCCTCTAGTTGGAGGACCCTAGTGTTGACTGCAAGAGCGAGATCTTTTTTTGTTTTGGACTCGAGGGATGGCTCACGTATTCACTACACGTGAGCCATCTTGGGAGAAGTTTCATCTCATGCTTCATGTGTTGGATTAGGAACCTTGTGATGAAAATCTAACTACATTGCTTCAGGAACAACTTTTTCAAGAAAGGACTCTCAACAGATTGAATAACTACAAGGCATACTATTAAGTGAACTTTTTATTTCACAATTTAAGCTTAAACCTTTCTTGTTATTTTTCACAAATCTAACCCTTGTGACTATTCAATCCTTTGTTTCCTATGTGGAGTATAGAGTTAAGTTTAGTTAATAAGTACTATAAATAACTCAACACATGTTGCAGTTGCAGTTGTGTTGTTATTGTATTTATAGTAGTTAATGTGTGAAAAAGCAGTATAATAGAAATTGTTATGTTAGTTAATAAGATATACTTCTGTAAAATTTGTTTAAATTTAGTTAATAATAATCTATTTAATATATAAATTAGTGTCTGTGTGTTTTGAATTTGGTTAGTGGAACCACTTTACCAAAATTCTTCTTTTATACTGAGTATAATAATACTTGGTAAATCCTACAATAAAACTGTGATATGCATTATTGCATGAAAAAGTAGTATGCTTTAACAATATTACGTATTTTTAGGTAAAAATAATATTCTGGTGGGTTAATAATCAATTATTAGTTTAATTCAGTTGTAACAGTTTAACCTTATATTACTTATGCCTTATTTGTAAAGTTTTATTTTTTAATGTCTCCATGTACATCTTGATTTTACATTTTTGATTTAAAACATATATTATGTAACATTATTTCCAGTTTTTACGGTAACATGAACAATTTTCCTGTCCCTACAGGACAGTAATTTAACACTTGTCACAAATCAATGGCTCGCTCTAACTTTTGTAAATAAATAACCTGGAGAAACATCTCATTTTTTGTGTAACAGATAAGCTGATGTAGTCCAGCTGACAATAATCAAAAACGTTTTTTTTTGTGAAATAAAAGTTTCTTTTCTGCCTAGTGCTGTTTTTTTTCTTATTTTGATAGTATGAAATACAAAATTCACAACTAAAAATTCAACAAAATTATATTTTTTATTCTATAAAATAAGAAAAAGCACAGCACTATACAGAAAAGAAAAATTTTATGGTATAAAATTTTTTATACCATAAATTTAATTTAATTTATGGTGTAAAAAATATTAATTTAGAACAAAATTTCCAATTTTTTTTTAATTTTTCATATAATTAAAAAAAACTTAAAAATATCATTTTAAAATCATATCTCCCACTCTTAATGGTAATTTTTTCTGAATAAATCAGTATCAACATGTTTAATTAAATGAGTATAGAGTTGAAAATGCTGATCTTTCATTCAGTTGTATCTTGATGGTTGATGTATGCAGTTGCTGGATTTTTTCATGTTGCTTTATCTTACTGTTCAGGAATTTTTATAATGTACATCTAAAATTTTTTGCAAACATGTGCATCTTAAAATTAGAGGGAACATTAATTCACTTGATATTAGTGTCCTTGTAGAGTAAAAACCATATATATTTGTTATTCAGTCTGCAATAATTAATAATGATATAATGCTACTAATAAGACATTTAAAAATAAAATATTTGATTACTAAATTCAAAACTAAAAATTCAACAAGGTTATATTTTTAAGTAACTTTATATTTTTACACACTTATTATCATACTTATAAACACAAGTAATGATTGTAAAAGTTCATAATTGGTATTCAAATTTTGTATTCAAATAAATATACATCAATATAAATTTACAGTATTTGGAGAAGAAACATATTTGTTTCCAATTAAATTTTAAAATTAAAATATAAAAAATTTATATAATTTTTCCAGATAAAAATAAATTCCTAATATATATATTTACCTTGACATCTGTAATGAGTTCAATCTGAAAAGAATATTATCAACAATATATTGAGTGTTCTGTATTTCAATTTCTTTAAAAAAGTTTTCAACACTAAGATCACCCAAATTTAATAAAAGCAAATTTGGTGAACTTGATTTTTGAGGAAGCAAAATAGCTGGAGCATGTATATCAATTGATAACTGCAACCTTAAACCACTCTTTCTATATTGTAATACCTATGAACATAAGATAATAATATTTATAAAATTTTATATTTTTATGATTTAAAAATAAAATAAAATTCTAAAATTTAAAAGAACCATTTTTTATTTATTTCAATTCATTACTTGTTCTTGAAGTGCATTTTCTGCAGATTTCCTGGCCATTATAGTAAATTCTGGCTGAATGAAAGGTTCAAGAAATCTCTAAGAAAAGAAATATTGATTGTCATTTTTCATCTTTGAAATCAATTTAATATATTATGAGAGAATACTTTATTTAAATATTTCAATAACAGCTACTGTATATATTCATATATATGCCACTAACACTTCAGATATAAGTTGATTTCCCACTTCAGAAATTGAAAATCAATAAAAATGAAACTCTTGTATAAACTGACCACCAACTTTCAAATGTTAGAATAATATGCCATTCATAAATACAAGAAGAATGCAACCCAATATGACATTCATTGAAATAAATTGATAATTTATTTAAAAATAAAAAAAAAATTTCCAAATCCAGTTCATTATTGGAATAAATAAGGTCTAAACAAAACACTAAGCTTATTGCATTGAAACATTGTGAGCAACATAAAGAAAAAGATGGGCAGAGAACAGAATGTCATCATGTCACATCACATCTGACTGTGTTTCTTTGCAATATGATTTTCTTGAAATGTTTGTTCAGCAGAAAATATCAAAGAAATATTAAAAGTTTATGTCATTTTCAAAATTTAAAGAATAAAAAACCAGAATCAAAACAAGCAATGGAAATTTTTCTGCAACTGATGGGAATGGAAAGTCAATCAGAACACATGCAAGAGTCAGAAGTGCAAAGCTAACGTCTGAAATCAATTGAAAAATAATCATTATATATTTTCTAAATAATCAGAATTATTTGAAAATGCACAAATTGTCAATCAGAAACTTTGAAGATCACTATATTTTCACTTAATATTAACTAATGATATGTGTATTAACAGAAGCTATTCATTTTAAAAAAGATTTATTCATTACTTATTACAAAAGATTGGTCTACACATTTCCAATCCTATTTATAAAGTTGTCAAGTAAATTAATATTTTTTGAATTTATTTAAATATGAATATTCGCATACATCTGCATATTTTTAATAATATAATTGAGAAGAAATAAGCATTTTTAGAAATAAACATGGCACATTAAGTCATTGCCAGAGAATGAGCTACTAGTGCAAAAAGGACTAGGGATTGTATACCGGTTTACCGATTTACCGGTTAACCGATAAATTGACAAAAAACGTTCGGTAAACTTACCGGTA
>WUQG02425725.1:0-14763 GCA_011317285.2 Androctonus mauritanicus | reverse complement strand
TATGAAGACATCAATATTCATTTTAAACACGTCACAGTTCTCTCGCCGCTATCAGAACCCTACCCCTCGTTGCTAGCAAACTACATAATGGACGATCCCTCTGCCAGTACGTTAGTGCCTACGTTGCCGAGGAAACTAATGCGTGCTGAAGCCGAACGTATCCTGAGAGGTGACAACATTTTTGGCCGGAGCTGTATCTGTGATTGAGTTTAATTTATAAATTAGGCACAATAAAATGTTAACAACAATAACTAATAATAAAAGGGAACGATAATAAACAATAAATGTTATGTGAATGTTTTTCTCTCTGTTCTCTAGAATTCTTGTTTTACTGCACACATCCATTTTTCGTTATTCTTCTAGTGATGATGTGATAATGACACAATGCATACGAGATGAGATGAAATGAATTATGAATATTTACTTTACTTCTGAATTTTCTATTTAAATTTTATAAACCGCAATCAGCCATGGATATTGAAACAGTAGATATGAGGATTTCGCTTTAGTAAAAAATAATATAATTATAATATTATATCATTAAGGGCAAGGAATTTTGAATTATTTTTAGAATATTAGAATATAAAACTTAATTTCCATTTGTAAAAATCTCAACATTTCAATTCAAAAGAAAGAAGGAAAGATAAACAGAAAATGTTAAAAGCAGAATTGTAGTCGTAATAATATATTTATAAATTCAATGAAGATTGGTTGAATTAGTTTTTAAAGAACAAGTTTTGTGCGAAAGAACTCTAGTCACTTGAATGAGAACCTTGATTAGAAAAATCTTTATACGTTTTTAAGGAAAATCATCTATTTAATTGAATTTCATTATATCACCCTAATACTTTTAATATCCAAATTCTAACTTACCTACAGTTTCATCTTTCCAGGAAACTTAACAGTATAAATTTGTGCATCGAATGAAAATCGATAATACTTCTACTGATTTAAAGAAGAGCAACGAAGAGCAACGAAGAGTGGTTGGCTATATATTTGTTAACGGCTTTCGTAAGGAAAAGTGACCAATGAGCGAGTTTGAAGGTCAACATGATGTACACTTAGAGGAAGATATATGTTTTTTGATTGTATGTGAGATTTATTTTATGAGATTTAATTTACGATATAAGACATTTAAATAACCTAATTTAATCGTTTTCATCGAAATTTGAATTTCGTTTTTAATATTAATGCAATAATAATAATTTCTGTAGAAATGTATAAATTAGTAAATTTTTAGGTAATATGTAACGAAGGTGAATTTGTAATATTTTCATTTTATGTTCGACACATTTACGTTATCTATCTGACACATTTACGTTATATCGCAATATATCTTCAACACATTTACGTAACAGCCATAATATTGCGATATAATCCTCGATCACCTTATTATAATCTAATAATTAAAAGCATTCGTCGCTTTACAGGGCTTCGCTTTATGGCGCTTCTCAATAATATTCCATGTTTTTATTTTATATCTCAAAATAAAAATTTTCTACAAATTAATACTTAATATAGATAGACTATATAAAACAAATTAACACATAGATGGACCCTGGAGCCATCCTTCAAAACTGAAGGTATGAGATCCAGAATTGAATCTGGATCCTCTAAAAGTATCCTGATGGCCTCATTTTAAAAGAAGGATCCAGAATTGAATCTGGATCCTTCTTTTAAAATGCGGCCATCAGGACGATTTTTAATGGCCTACATCTATTCTGACTTCATGAATAATAGCGAAAATATGTTTTTAGGATTTTAAATACATCAGCAACTGAAAAAAGACAGTGATTCGCTTTACATCAAAATTTGCGTTATAGCAATGATCTGTTACGTAACAGCCATAATAACGAGTTCTACATCTAAATATCCATAATTATTATATTCATTTAGTTCGATTTCTGTAAAGTAACAGTGATTTCTATTATATCTTGAATGTGAAATGAATTTAAAAAAGGAATGAAGATGAAACTCATTAAAGTTATTTTCTTCATTATTCGATTTCAATGTAAATTAGATTTTTTTCTATTTGTGCTTAAAGTAGAAATCCATGATGAAGATATTTAGTTATTTTCGCAAAATGTTAGGAAATGTTCATACAATTTCATATTTGTCAGCATTCTTGAAATATATGCTTATTCCGCCATTTATTCACACTTCAATTAATCATAATTTGATATTTCTGTAAATATGTATAATTGATAATTAACATTTAACCTGATAAATTTATTTCACATAAACGGATAAATTCGTGTTTCACGAAATATTAAATCATAATTATTTTAAACTAGGTTTTTATACCTTAATATGTACATATTGTGTAGTGTTTCTCCCTATATAGTTTAATGCTGTTTCCTACTCGATGGATATTATCCGTAAATACCAGGATTTCCGTTGCCAACCACGGTCATACATCTGGTGGAGTCAGTCGTCAGATGGAGGATAGAGTTCATTGGCCTGCCTAAATCAATCCGAAACATTTGGAAATATGTTACCTGAGTTGAACTTTCATCCTCCAGGGTGAATCAGCCGGTGGAAGCATAACACGCTTCCACCGGGTGAATTTTGTATTGTTTACTTTAATGCAAAGGTTCCCAACTTTTTTGATTGTGCACACCATTAGTCCGAACTTTACATATGTGGACCCCCATATAAACATATGTAATATTCCTAAATGCAATATTTCTTTGTAGGTTAGTAAAAGCTAATAATTAAACAATTCCAATATAATATAAAAAATGTAAATTATAAATTTTAAAAAAATTTATTTCATACAACTGAAACATATTTTATTTGCACCGAAAGAATTAGGGGAAAATTTTTAAAAAAATAATACTTCAAACAATATATATAAATTTATTCCTAAGGCTATTAAATAGGATCCCATTAAATAGGCCCTACTAATGAGATCCTTGTGGCTGATTTTCTGATATTAGTATTTTAATATTTGGCTCGAAGTTCATGAGAGTCAGACGAAGGTCATCTCTTTTTACTACAGTAGGTCGATTACGAGTTTTTTTGTGTGTCAATTAAAGAAGGTTCCAAAAAATACGATTATCTTCTATGAATTTCTGGTCTTTTTTATGACATTAGTTTACTTTAATATTATTATTATTTTTATTTAAAAAAATATTTTATTTATAAAACTTTATCATGAACCCCTTAAGTCATATTATGGACCTCCGAATTAAATTTTTTCTCGTGGATTCCCTCGAAGCTTCTTTGGAATCCTGGGGTCCATGTGGACCCTAGTTGGGAAATACTGCTTTAATACAATTAGAAACAAATTAACTATCAATAATAAATTAGCCGTTTAGAACAACGTTCACACATTTATATAATACAAATTGTTCTGGTAAGTGATGCTTTTAAATTTTGATAATACTGTATATAAACTAAAAAATAGAATATGTTTAATTGTTTCCGGAATAACACAATCATAAAAAAATCATTTGCTAATGATAAATATAGTTTTCCTTTTATCTGCTTTAATCAATTGTTAAGTTTAATCTGCAATAATTTTATATATGTTTTTTATTTTAAATACTGTATGATACTTAATGAGAATTCTAAGCTTTCTGCATTGTTTCTAATGGTAATGTTCAGAAAAAGTATTAATAGGAATTTTTTTGATATACTGTATAAGAAATAATGAAATATTTTTTCATCATTTACAATTTTTATTCGAAAATACTATTCTTTACATAAATTATACAGTAATAAACAAAACTTTGATTGAACAGATTAATAAATGCTTGTGTAACATAAAATGAAGTCAAATTTGTAATATTTTCCTTTTATATCCTACGTTTAGCAATAACCATTTTGTTTTATCTATCCATTTGTTATTTATGAGTGATATAATCCACTTTCACTTTATTGTAATATAATAAACATTCAACAATTGTTGATCACTTTTGTTTCAATCCTGTGACATAGCAGAAATTTCCATTATAACACAAAAATACGTTGTATTTTTAAAACAAGTGAGATGAAAATGTTCAGAATTGATCTTTACTTACATTTGTTTGATTTCTATTTAGGTTGAATTTTCCCCATAAAAATAAGAGCCAAATTAGATATACTTAAGATTTGTCCAAAAACGTTTAGAATTCAGTGATAAAGCAAATTACAATATAAATTTTTCCATTATAAATATATTAGTATATCATTCTGTCTAAGATAAGTAGAGATTATCATATGTATTTAAGCAAATATTTATGGAAAAATGGTTGTTATATATTTCTTCTCTACATTACGACGGAAATGGAATCTTATACGATCGAGACAATATTTGTTTGTGTTTCTGTGTGCATATGTGTACTATTTATCTATGTGTGTCCGTCCAAATATCTGTGGATCTCCCTCTAATTACTTTTGAACTAATTAGTAGGTTTTCATTAAATTCGATAATGATATTCTATAAATAAACGACACCTCGACGCCATGTCATGTCCTTTAATGCTGTAGAAGAGAATTTCATTTTTATTACAATATTAGTTATTTATATTGGTGTCAATAGCAGGCGTAAAGTGTTACCAATATAAGGATAAAAACTTGTTTCCTGTTCTCTTAAGAAAACATCCCTATCACAGTACCACAATTACGTCACAATTCCTATTTGATGACATCGTTATGAGACAATGGAGGATTTCGCAAAATATCTATAATATATGACGTCTTGATGAAATGACTATGCGTAGCGACACAACGATATTAGATCTTGACAAAATGATTTTCATCACGGCATCTATGCTGGCAAAACTAGAAACATAAAACCAATTTACCCAATGCCAAATAAATGAAAAATAAATGACATATTCGTAAATTAGTCAATTTCAGATCTTTTTGTTTAAGCAGATGATGCTACTTTTTAGAATGTACTGTACATTATTAAATGAACGAATTGATGGCGCTCAAATGAATGGAGGGCATATTCTTGACGACAATCATTGGCAACCTAAACTCAGTTTAATAAGTACTTTCAACCAATATATAAAGCGATACTTTTCTTTACATAAAACACTCACTAATGATCGAAGTATAACTATATTTAAATTTCTGTAAGCTAAACATAGGAAATTTTGTTTAATTCTTTTGTACTCATTTCAGAAGACATTTCCAGTTGCCTAATTCAGTATAGTGATTCCTCTATAATGTCCCCAAATTTCAGTTTTCTAAATATTAGGGATTTATACAAGTTCGAGTGGTTATCACTGGATATCACGGTTACTAATAATAAAATAGACCATGAAGAATAATAATAATAAATTTATATGAATCTCATCATTCTAAAATATTTGATTGTACAACCTTCTCCATTATTCTTCTTATTATGATGTATGATGACATAATGCCTATGTGGTGAAATCAAATTAACTTAAATTATGAATATTAACTGTATTTTTGAATTTTCTATTTAATTTTTATGGAATCAGTTATCCGTAGTTAATTGAAACTGCAGATACTGAAACAGTAGACACGGGAATTTCATTGCAGTCAAAAATGCTATGATTATAATTTTCTGTTATTCAGGGAAACAAATTTTGAGTTACTTGTAGAATGCTAGAAAATATAACTTAATTCTCAATTTGAAATAAATTTCCATATAATGCTAATTCAAGAGAAAGAAGGAAAATGAACCAAAAAAATATTAAAAAGAGTTGTAGTCATAATAATAAATTTATATATTCAATGAAGATTGGTTGAATTAGTATGTGAAGAACAAGTTTTGTGTGAAAGAACTCCAGTTAATTGAATGAGAGTTGAGAAGGCCGAATACATTCCACTCACCATCTAAAATTAAGAAATAAAATCACATGTTTAGTAATTGCTATACATAAATTATTAAACATAAACTTAATCATATAAATTTAGTGAGAAATATGAATTTAACTTATATATAAACATTTTCTAAAAAAAATGTATACATCTACAAATGGAAAATATTTCATATTTATAAGTATACTATGTAATTTAAGTTATTATGATATAATGGATGTTGCAATGTATTATAGCATGGCATCTGATACATTTATATATATATAAATTACTATTGTTCTAAATAATTATAAAATTATTAAATTTCCTCTACATGTAACAACCTTGTCAAACACCATGGATTTGGATAACTGCAAATTATATATCCTTTTACTTTTTTCCCCTTGGAATCCAAATTATTTCCAAGAGGTTTATAAACACTTCGGATTCGTTTCTTTATTGTATCTTTGATAACTGGCATCAAGCTTTAAATCAAATTAAATTTATAAATATCGAATTGAAATAATACCTTGCTAAAAATAAATAAATTTCCTGTTTCCTTTTTCTACAAGCAAATACTATAATAAATATGTATATATTCATTTGTTATATATATTTATACGCAAGATGGAATATTCTTAAATATGTATGTAATAATTAAGGATATATCGACCAATATTTCCACTTTCTCAATATTTTGTGGATTACCTGAGGAAATTTATTTCCCTACTTTCCCATTAAATCCGAGTCTAATGTACAGGTATATATTTGAAAATGCTGATATAGTAAATAGAGCAATATATAAGAAAATAATTGCATATGCAATTATATCGTTTATATAATTAATTTTATAATTAACAGAATATTACAAAAGTTAAAGAAAATATCTAATATTTTAATAGTTTTCTTCATTTTCTGGTAAAAATCATGTTTAATATATAGATACATTACAAATAAACAAATGCAAAAATATAGAAATGATTTCCTAGTGTCTGGTTTTATTACCTTTTCCTTTATTTGCGATTAAGGATTAAAAAAAGGTAAAGTTCTCAGGAAAATTTTATTTTTTTTTGTTACCTACGGATTTTGCATTTATTTATATAAAAAATATATATCATATTTTTATTTTTCAGAGTGCATTAATAAAAGAAGATTGAGATTTTGCATACAGTCTTGCCTCACCTTACCTCGTTAATTTGTTTCAAGATTGGCCACGTAACTCATATAAGCTCTTTAAAAAAGGACTAGAGCTCCTATAAATATCCTGTAGGATGGAAATAACATTTTTAAGCTTTTAAGTAATTCTGTAAATTATTTTGCATATTTTAATCATTATTTTATTTATTTTTACGTGATCAGCATACATATGTAGGGAGTGTAGAAAATTAAACAAGAGTGAACTTCGGTGAAAACAGTCAGCTTTTAGTAATATACAAGAAGTGATATCATTGGCATACACCGATATATTTCGAGGTCTCGGAGACCCACCGACCACGTAAAATTATCGATTATTGATGTTTGGAATTTTGTAGCCATTTGAGATATGAACAAGTAATTTTATTTCAAAATTCATTTCAAAAAGAAATTATAATTAATTATCACCACATTTGGCAATAAAAGTAAAAGTGAAATAGAGTCGTAAGAACTCAAATAAAACGGAAAACCGTCTGCGGATGAGGAACCGCTTTTCTGTCCTTCTGTTCCTCATCTCTTCTGATTCACATCCATTGATGTGATTCACTATTATTCATCGGAGAGGGAATATAGATTCCTTTGATTCCTAATAAAGCTATTCCCGGTCCGAAAATGCGCCGCTGATAGTCAGCGCGCTGGGTTCCCATCATGTCTAATGGAGTCGACGTTGACGTATGGGTTAAGATGTAAAATAATTGTTAAAACAACATAACATTCAATAATTAGTCAATGAATGGCAGGTGAAATTAGACAAATGCAATTCCCATCCGACAAAATCGGAAATAAAAGAAGACTGAACGTTTCTATGCGTTTAGCAATTCTCCGAAACTCCTACTATCCAAGTTTCTACAAAGATTTTCAAATTCATCTATCCATTCGAAGAAGACGAAATACTTCTTAACGACTCTATTTCCCAGGTATAGTCGGCCAGTATTAGATTATTGGATGAAATTCGTTTCCATCGATTGGTTGATTATTCTTGCTGTATGCCGTTAATTTACTCAGTGATCTTTTATAGATTTATTTGTTAATTTATTGATTTTCGATACAAATTATATAAGTTAATTATTGCTAATTACTTTAATACTTCTTGTTTGCTTTTTACTTAGAAATAAATTGTTTTTTTTAATATAAGCTGTTTTTCAGTCAATCCTTCACATCCTGATCTTCGTGCCACTGACTCAAGCGAATATTATTCCAAATTTATACTAAATTAAACTCTGTCTACTTCGTATACTCGGCCTTTCCCAGTTGCGCAGACCTTACACTATTTACATCGCTTTTTATGCTCGTGTAGTATAGATTAGTTATATAAAATTAATGATGTTCTTAAAATTGATTCCACATATCTCTATTTTACCAATTTTGGCATATTTCAAATTTTATAAGCATATTAATTTATTAGAAATATTTTATAATATTTTGTTTGAATTATTCGAACATTTTATAATTTTAATAAAGTCGAATTGATGAAAATATTTAAAACTATAATGAGAGTTCAAAGTTATAATAAAATTTTTCACGCCATTTGATGAAAATATATTGGTGATGTAAAAACATTGGAATTTTATATTAATTGATTAAATAATGCTCTTTAGCACATGGAAGGTTAGCAATGCAATATGGCTCACTATTAACTTCAATACAAATTATGTGGTTATCATTTTAACTCGAATTGAAAATTTGAATCAACTTCAATATCTTTGCCATGTTTAATTGCTCAAAATTAAAATGCAGTGCTACAAAAAAGTAAGAAAGATAATATTTATAAACAATTGTCTCGGGAAAAATATATGGAATTTTCGGATTTATAAATTTCGCTGTTTCCCGAGATCCAAACAGTAATGACTCTATTTTTTAAAACTAACAGATATTCATATAATTCAAATAAATTTTCCACTGTCTTGTATAGACTACTAATGGAAGCATTTTATTCGCATACTCTTCCATTCATAAAATTTGATATTTTACTCAAATAAGATATTAGTTATTACATATATCCTTTTATTATATTCGGCTGCCGTACTTGACCTGCTGAGATTTATTTATTGCGGAGGATTCACCTGCTAGAATCCCGGACTCAAGCCATTATATGCTAGTTTGTAGCAGGCGCTATGCTTATATATATGTGTAGATTAGTTTCCGATTGTTTTTAATATAACGTAATAAATATTAATAAATTATAATTGCTTACCTTAATAACAAAATTTCTTTTTAAAGAAAAAAATCCTGCAAAAGAAAAGCCAATTGCGGTCCCTCCGAATCTTTTCATGAAATCTATAATCTTAAGAAAAAACAAATTTATAAGGATAAATAGGCATTTGATATTAAAAAAAATTTGTTTGTTTAACTCACTTTGTATTTGTATTCAATACTCAGATTAGCATCAGAAAATCTTCCAATTGATATATAATCATTATAAAACTAGAAAAACATTTTTAAAAATAAATTCAATTAAAATATATTTAATGATAATTTTCGAACAATGCAATTTAAAATATTATTTACCAGTGATGTTAAATGGGATAATGCCCACGAAACAGAAACAGATCCTGACAGAAATACTACGCATATAACTGCAATGACAATTCGTAGAGTGAAATCCATTTTGAAAAATAAAACTTCATATAATAAAATGCTTGAAACGTGCAAAAAGTTTCCATAAATAAGACAAATAACGTATCCCCAGCGATCGTTGATATGTTCAAAGAATTCCCATATATCAGAATGGCTATCGATCAGATCTTCAAGAAATGTATTGAATGAGTTCCATTCTTTATTGGCTTCAGCCAGTTCTTTCGATAAATGACTTAATCTTCTTCCTACTAATGTTAATATGACAATACTGCAAACAAGTAGGGATAGAATTTGACCACTGATATAAAACAACCATATTGAGATCCACAGAGAGCAACCAAATGCGGCAAAATTGCTCTCATTGTTTTTGATTTTTAAATATATTAGAACAGAAATAAACGAAGATAATAAACAAAATATAACAAATACTGAAAAAATTCCCAAAACATAATATTCTTTCCCTTCGACCCATTCTAATTCGCCTTTATATCCACTTTTTAACAAATGAAGTGATAGCTTCCTTCTTTGTGTTAAACTAAATTGTATGGCTCCATATAGTGATATAATAAAGACGACAGCTATTGCATACTTTGGGTACTCTGGAAAAATGCTCAATGCAGATGCACAAACTGTATCTGAATACAGAATCAAAGATAGAAATTTCAAGGCTGTAAGCCAAACAAATATCTCTACAATATATTTATATGCCTTAAAATAAGAGGATGAAAAGATTTTATCAAAATACAGATATCTACAGCAGTTGCATGAAATATCGTTATCGACTGCAAACACTTTTGACAAATTTAAGTAAGGGCTCGTTATATATCTCAAGCAATATTTGTTTGGAAAGAAATTATTATTTGTATTCATTTTAAATTATTTTAAAAATAGACTTCCTAACTTAAACAATGAAAATATTCCTCAAACTTTTGATATCTCTGTTTTCCCGCTGATTATAAGTAATCTTTTTAATTTAAATTTAATAAGTGACATATTATCATTGATAGGAAAATACGTATCGTTAATTCTGTCCGAAGAACCTCCCTATAATTAATCTAGAAATATAAAAATTCAGTAAGTATTATATAAAGGATTTAGTAGAAATCAAAAGTAGAAAACAATAATTAACAGGTAGTAAGAAATTTGTTTTTTACAGGTTTTGTTACATACCTCAGTCTCTTACATATTTTTAAATATTTTGATTTCTGTCTTTCTGTTAACTTTGTTAAAAGACCTATAATATGTAAATAAATCAGGCATTAATAAGAGAATAAAAGTTGTAAATAATAGCAAGCATTTTGAAAATTTTCATTTTGTTCTTATATCCAACTCCTTGTACAAACGTTTGCACAATATCTGCAGAATTGATTATTTGAATTGACCAAAGCTCATATTTGGTATTAAAACTGATTAAAACAAAAAAATCATTTGAATATTGTCAAAATATGCTTAATATTGTAGGTTCATTAAGAGAGAAAATATTTAATTCCTAGCTTGGGACAATATCTCCATTAATTACTTCTAAACTGAAGTTGATATATAATGGATATTGAGAATGAATAATCAATCCTGTTAAAAATTATGGATTTTCGATCGTATTCGCCTGTACTTGTCAAACGATATACTGTATAACAAAAATGTTATCGATTTTGAATGAAATTTGAAGATATTATCAATTCCTACTATAAGATTTGTATATTAAATAATAAATATAGATTAGTTTATTATCCAATATAGATTTTTTATTCATTATCTTAGTTAATAATGCTAGTTATAGTATTGAATTGAATATACAGTAGATTAATTCATTATTATATTTCAGATTAATATATAACAGAGTAGTATATTATTATATAATAATAATAAGTATGAAATATATAATACTTCAAAGTAATAATAGTAATTGATCAATTTATTGATTTTTCGATGCGCTAGATTACCGTTACGCTTCATATTTGATCTTTTAAATGAATTGCCGGAAGTTTGAAGTTTGGCTGATTATCGGAATATATTTTCAGAAAAAGAATATCATTTACTACATAACGCCAAAAAAGTTATTTTTTTATACAAAAATATTTATCAGATTCATCTAACTTGTAAGCTTTATTTTCATTGTCTAAATCAATTTCCATTTGATTTATAAAACGAATAGGATATTTTAAAAGACAGTTCTCGTTAATAAGGCGTTCTTTAGCTAAGGAACTCCAAATTCTCGCCAGATTAAAGAAAGTAATTCCCTCCTACTTAATAGTTATTCGCAAACAGTTTTAATTATGGCAAATGATATTATTATAAAAATCAATATTAAGCAAGAAATGTTTAGGATTCTATTGTAAGAACGGTTGGAATTTTATATAAATTTTCTACAGATAAAAAACAGTAATTATATTTTTTGATAACTGTTCCAATGTCTTTATTGCATGAAAGAAGGATAGGAATCTAATGGTTATCTGATTACCATGCTAAAATTCTGCATTTGTATCTATAAATATATAAAATCGACATGCCCTGCCTGGTATACAAATTAAATTTTGGAATAAGGAAATAAATTATTCTTGAGGAATCCTCTAAATAAATATAATAAATTTAATGATATATTAAGGTAATTTACTTCAATCAAAATCCCATATATTACCTAAATACATTTATAACCCAGAGTACAATAAATAATTTCACAATGTAGCTGTATTTTTTTTAAATAAAAAGTTAACTCTGAAAATTTGAATTTTGATACGATATATTGTTTATGTGTTCAAGCAAACATGAGAAATATAAAAGTTATTTGATAGATTATACTTGATATCGAATTATAACTGACAGAATTCTATATATCGTTTTATTTCCTTAGAAATTCATAAATTTTATAATGGATGTTAAAAACAATCAAAAATAGTGATACTACCAGAAAGACAAAACCTGTTAGCTTAGTTGGAGAGTTGCATTAATAATTTGTATCGGATTTTTCCTTTTTTTCAGTCCTGCAGTTTATACGTTAAACAGCATCAAAAATAATATATTTCCTGCTTGAATCTTGTATACAGAAAGCGAAATTTTTATTCCAAAATCTTTATTATAGTTAAGGAAAATAATCTATGTAACTAATTTTATTATATCACTCTAATGTTTATAATACGTGATGAATAACTTACCTACTGTTTCCTCTTTCCACGGAACTTAACCGTGTAAATTTGGGTATCATATAAAACCAATAATTCTTCTAGCAATTAAAAGGAAGAGTGATTGGCTATATCATTATCGATTACTTTTGTAGCCAAAAAATGACCAATGAGCGAGTTTGAAGATCAACATGGTGTACGGATAGAGGAAATGTTTCTTGGTTGTATGTAAGAATTATTTTATCAGATTAAATTTAAGATGTGACGTGTTTAAGCAACCTAATTAAATCATTCTTTTTGAAATTTCAATCGTATTTTTAATTTTAAAGGAATTCAAAACTTAACTATAAATAATAAATTCACCGTTTAGAATGACGGTGACAGTCACCCATGTGTATCATGCAACTTGTTTTAATAATTACTAAACAAATAAATTTATCTTAATAAATTTTAATTATTTATAAGTTGAAGAAAACTATAATTGGTTTCAGAAGTACATAATCAGAGAAAAACTCATTTGTGGAAAACAAATCCTGTTTTTCTGTCAAGGAATTTAATCAGTTGTTGTGTATTTTCACATTTAATATTGTTTTATATAGTTCATTACGTAAATTAATATACAATGAACTTATGTAATACTTTATAAATAATGATTTTTGTTTTAATTTTAAATAATGTATGTTACCTAATGTAAATTTATTGCTTCTATACTGTTTCCAATGATAATGTTTTTGATGTTGACCTATTGCAGGAATTTTTTGATGTTGACCTATTGTATAAATAAAGAGCGAAATTTTTTCATTCAAATTTTTTGTTCCAAAATACTTTTCTTTACATAAATTATATAACTATAAACAGAATTAATCAATTATATAATAAATTCACCATATTAATGAATTCTGTAGTAATATACAAATTAGTAATTGCTTGTATAATAACAGCACCTTTTACATTAACAACACATTTACATCATCCTTCTGTTACGTTCTACTATGTTATCTATCATCAACTGATTGTAATCTAACAATTACAGGCATATATGTCTCTGCGGCGCACAGTGGGCCAAAATGCAAATCTAGGTGGAAAAAAATTCGAACAAGAATAAAAACAACAGTAATTGCTATAGTATGCATTCCTTTGTCTATGAAAAGTATAAAGAAAAATTTTACAACTATATAATGGATATTTAAAATTTCTCTATATATTTATAGAGAATAATAACAATAATCAGTGTCTGAACTTTTATCGGTATTATACCTGTTGTAATCGTCGAGATCGCTCTCTATAGAGGTTGCGAAACTTTTGCATCTTTTAATAACTTCAAAACATGTTTATCTAATGATTTTTTATTTCAGAGAGAATTTTTAAATTTTAGTGATATGATGTAAGGTTCGGAAACAATCAGAAGATTGTGCAAGATATTTATATTTGAATTTACTCGAGAATTTTTTCTCTTATGATGTTCTCCAAACTTCCCAAATTCCTTATGCCTCGATTCTTATACATCTTCAGGAAGTCGTTCGATAGGGATTAAAAAAGAAGAAATAATCGAAGCGCTATGCATTAGAATTCCCATCGTGATACTGCTATTCGCCCATCTGTTGAAAAAAGTACGTTACTTTTAAAGATTGCAGTTTGTTGCAAGCAAAATTGTTTTTTCCCACGAAGCAGAAATATCATCCTTTTCAAATCAGTAAACATTGTCATATAGAAATATGTAGAAAAATTTTGGCAATGGAAGATTTACCGAACTCATTGTAGAATATGATTTTTTTAAACAAACAAACCGCTTTGTAATCTTTATAAATATGAAACGAATATAAGAAAATACAAATGTGTTTCATACTACATATCTTTTAAGATAGATTCATCACAAAATTTGACAATACACACTATGATATAGACAGAGCAACAATTCGACGAAAGATCGTAGAAAAGACTGGAAAACACGTTTTCATTGAATAAGTATACAGGCAGCCCTCGACTTTCGCACAATTCGCTATTTCGCACATTTTTAAAAATTCAACTTTATAAACATTTTTGTGGATAAGAAAAAATTTTCTTCCATGAAGAACGTTCCAAATTGCTGTAGCTCGCTTCACATTACTTCCCA
>WUQG02425714.1:0-14764 GCA_011317285.2 Androctonus mauritanicus | reverse complement strand
TGTTATTTTTTCACAAAAACGTGTTGAGAATTTGGGGTGCGGCTTGGAATCGATGGCGGCTTAGATTCGAATAAATATGGTATATCCTTTTTATTATTACCTTTATTTTATCACATATTCCAATATATAAATATATAATGTGTGATTTATTTTATACCTATATATAAATTTTATTGTGAACTTTTAGGAGATTATATCTTCAATTTCTGGAAGAATACCTGTTAATGTGGAAAAGAATATCAAAAAATTAATGAATATGTATTCCAGTAATATAACTTCTGTTCTTGCTCAGTTTCCAAGTCAACAGGTAAGTTAATCAAATTATAATTTTCATATAATCTCCATAATAATAAATGTTATAGAATGTGAGAATAAATGTGTTCACTTATAAAGTTGTAACCATTTATAACTTTATTTAAAATTGAAAAAACAATGAATTCAACTAAAAGTGCACAGTGGCAGTTATTTATATTAACTGAATGCATTCTCTTAATAATATCCATAACTGCTAAATAATATGCTAGCATGACAAAACAAAATTATAAATATTTTTACTGATAAAATTTTCAATTGAATTCTATAAATTCATGAATTTTCCTGTTAAAAATATCTGGAAAACAAAAGAATGGAAATTGAATATTTATTTTATATAGTAGATTCCCTTCTTACATAAAATTTTTCAGAACAAATTTATTATATAAATTGAAAATTGCATAAATTCAACAATATCTAATTTCAATTTAATCAGAAATACACTTTGATATACAGAATAGTTAGATAAAATTAATGAATACAGATATGAAAATTTAAAACTGTGAATGATATTTTTACAGAAAAATAGTTTAATGAATTTTTATTTGGTTTTTATAAAAAAAAATCCAGGAAAATAAAAAAACTTGCATATCTATGCATTTTTGACTCCAGAACTTGAAACTACATAAGTCATATTTTAGAATTTCTATATTAGCAAGACATTTCTAGCACATTTCCTATTGTAATTTTCTTTTATTTTTATTTAAACAATCATATCAATAGTTACATGATTATGATATCATATATTGAATACATATCTGTGTTGTTATAACTGTTGAATCATAATGAAGTTATATATCAGTTCTCTTGTGACACCATCCATTGTTATGAAAGTTATACTTTTATAATGTCAATATATATTCATTTTGCATATTTTAATTATTGTTTTGTAAAACCAGAAATTATCTAATTTCTAGTTAAAGCATATAACATAACAATTTAAGGCAATATTAAAGTAGATTTATTTCTTACAATAGGGAATATTTTTGGCTATTACAAATAGCATCATCATCTGTAAGAAATAAAATCATTTGTCGTTTGTTTGTTAGAAGATTTGAAGATTAATTTTTCTTAGAGATATTAGTTTAACCTCTGTTCTTTATTTATTAGCTTTGTAATTCTACTATAAATTTTTACTGTCAATTTCATATAATGATTTTAGATTTACGGTAAGTAAGTTACAAATTTAAACCATATTTTGAATCCCATGATTTCCAATTGCTAGTTGAAACTCTAATCTGGTATTCTATAATCTGCCAGTTTCTATGGTCTAGCAATTTTAAAATTCACTGTCACACCCTTTAATCTTGCCTGACCATGTGCTAAGCAATTTTGAAATTAAACTTAATGATGTTTAAATAAATTTAAATGAGCTAACTGATTGATCTTAATGCAAACTTTTTCATTCTTTTATATGTTATTAAATATGCTTATTTTAATTTTATATGATGCAAATAAAATTTTTTAATCTATATCATTTACAAAAAAAATTATAGAAAATTGCAGCTCTTGATAAACAAGTCTGGTTAAAAAAAAAGATTAATTAACCAATTTTTTTTTATTTTAATTAATATATTTAATTTTATTTGTAAATGTATTATTTAAAAAAATATCAAATTTTAGAGAATTTCATATTATTTATCTTATTTAATGTAATAATAAAATAATCAATAAGAAAATAAATTAATTGACAATTTATTTAATGAATTTGTTTATAAAATTGCAATTAGCAGGTAAATCTGGAAGGAAATATGAATAAATCAAAAATTTCTTAATTGAAGAATTATATTAATTATTAATAAGTTTTTTTTAAATAAAATTACATTAATATTTTGAATATAAGTAAAAACTAATAATGTAATGCAGAAATCCTCATATATTTTAATTCTAAAATAAAACTAATTTGTATACTAATATTCTTTACCAGAAAATCACCATTTTGTTTATGGTTTTAGAATAATTAAGTATGCTCTAGATTTACAATGCCTTTTCTGAAGAACCATTTTAGTTTTCCATGTACAGTATTATAAAAACGAATTTTAAACTGTGGTTTGTATTTATAAATATTCTGTTTTTGTTTTAAACAAATTACACTACTGTATTTTATGAAGAAAATATGATATTTTCCCTGGACATGTGCATAGTAGGTTTGGCTGCAATTTCCCAGGAAAGAGAGAGGCTGCTGTAAAGCAATAAGTGCCATGCCCTTTAATACTCTTTAATAGTCTTATGATGATTGCAAAATGCAAAACTCAAAAATACCAATAATAATAATAATAATACCTGTGCTCAGGCTGACTCTGCGAATCCAGCCCAAACACAGGTCTTTTTACTATTTCCTAAAATAAATATATCAAATCAAATCAGTCTATCAATAATTAACATCTACCTGACAAAAACAAACAACTGAAAAACTTATAGCTGAAAGTATCAAACAAGTGTTAGATCTAAATAGCAAAAAATGATGTTAGGAACTAATACTAATAAATTGAATAAATTCTCAAAACAAGTAAAGTTAAATAATAAAATATAAATTTATTTGACTCAAATCACTTACAAAAAGTGTAACATAAAGCTTTATTTCAATAATAATAAAGCAAAAAACAAGTTATCAATAAAGCTTGTTTAATCAAAATTCAAATATTCAAAATAACAATAAATATAACCTTTAAATATTAATTAATTCTATTAGTTAATTCTACTTCTATTCTCTGATACAAACTCAAGTAATAGTTGATCTTACAAGAAAGTTAGAAGTCACTAATCAGTTCCACTTCAATACGAAACACCTCAAACACCACTCTGTGTTAGTTGATGCTTACATTTTTATACAAGTGACTTATACAATACCGAGCTCGTCTCATTTACGTACATCATGCAACAAATTCAAATTTCTTAGTTTACGGAGCAATCAATTCATGTTATCCTCTTTACAAATTAATTATGTATTGAATAAAACATCAATAAGAGATCATTCTTATATTCTCACATTGGATCAGTGGTAAATTATTTGGAATAGATGACATCAAGAGCTGAGAGAGTTTGTCAGATGGACTTCTGGTTTGTAAGTCATAACTTCTAATTGATGAGACAGAGAACATGAAAAGTGAGTTAACTCTTAAAATAAAATATAATATGTTAAATAATAATGAAAATAATGAAAAATAATAAAGAGCATATTAAAATAATAATAGGATAGGTCAGAGTTAATTTCTTCACATGTTTATGTTCATTTTTTGCAATTTTCTCCTAAATTTCAATGAAATTAAAACAAAAAGTGAACAATTAAGATATATTTTAGTTTATTTTGACAGAATTAACCATTATTTTCTTATTATCTACAATATTTTATTATTTTTCAGCATTTTATAACTCAATCTATGAAAAATTCTATTTTTTTCCAAAAATTTCCAAATTATCATTTATCAAATATTAGATTATAAAATTGACAGGATGGGTATCCAAATTATATTGAGCCATTCAAATATAAATAATGTTTGTTTACACATAATTCAAAAAAATATTTTGGCAACTGAAGAAAATTAGAACCCATTGTCAAAAGGACATATATTTTCAATAATTACTTACAAAAAAACCAATTTGCAAAAGCTGGATTAATAAAATCAGAATTGAATTTTTTTTTTTATTGTTTTCTATCATTTACTGTTCCATATATTTGATGTTTATCAGTGATAAAGGCATTCAATGAGTTAATAACAACTCTGAAAATAGCTGTCAAAAATTAAGGATTAGCTTTTAAAAAGGTAGTTTAAATAGAAATCACAAACCACTCATGATGAGATGTTGAAATTAACTTGATTGACAAATATGGTGTAAACTATGAAGATCATTAATTTTAATTCATCAAAGTATTAAGGCTTTTAATTTAAATAGCATATTATTATTATTTAAATATGTTAAATAAAAAAAATGAATAATTTAAGATTAATAATAATAAAAAGTGTATTTTAAAAATAAATTGAATCACTAACAGATATCATGCCATCTATCAACAAAAATATCATTTTTTTTAATTTTCAATTTTTTAGGGCTCTATTAAAAATAATAAATATTTGAGATTTTTAATTTTTTCCTTTGGTTATGATCTAAATACTATCTCCATGCCAAATTTGAAATTTATACAACTAATGGTTAGTGCTGGGAATTTTCATTATTCAATCACTCACTTATTCATGCTGTTGAATATTTTATATATATATATATATATAAACAGATAATCCTTGATTTATGATGGGATTTGTTTTGAGCCCTGACAATATAAGTAAGAGTGGTCATAAGTCAGAAATTAATATTTATTATTATATTTCATTTTATCACAATAAACTTAACAAACACAAAAATACAAGAACCAGACATTGAAAGGATGCTTTTTGTGTATCAAAGCATTGGTCACTGATTTTAATCCTTTGCTAATTGTATTGATCAATCAGAAATTATTGATGACATCACCATCCTAAGTGTGAGTGGTTATACAATTGAGGTGGTTGTAAGTTGAGAACCTGTATTAGATATCATTTGTATTGGTAGTTAATTTGATTCTAAAATTATAGACTGAAATTAATAAAATGGTTAATTTGCTCAGAAAATTTTAAACATTAATTAAAAACTGTATAAGTCCAACTATGTATAATTTCAGTATATATAAATACATGCATTGATAAATGAAATTCTGTAGTCTGGTAGAAAAATAATGTAAAATGAAATAGTGCAATTTTGAGAATCACAGTTTAAATATATTCTTGCTTTGATTTTCTGTTTTTATTTTGAAACAGAATAAAATGGGTGAAAAGTATTTTTAAGTCAAGATTATGGTACAGAAAAATACCAAAGATATAACATATATTATATAGGATTTTATAAACTTATTTTTAATATAATTATGAACTTATTTTTCCATCAACAACTATTTTATGAAGAAATTTTAAATAATTTTACTTATGAAAAATGAACCTAATACTTGCCAAATTTTATCCCATATTTAATGGAAATTTTAATCATTTGAAATAATTTAAATTAATTTTATGAGAAATACTTAAATATAATTAAATAGGAAAATGCTGTGAAAAATATTATTTTATTGATGAGAAATAATACAAAATGAACATATATAGGACTAGAAATGAATACATACTATATTAGAAAAAACTTGAATGAATAGGCATGCCTACACAGCTAAAATAGAAAAACTTATTCTTACTTATTTGTTAAAATGACTTGTATTCGAAATCAGAGCAGTCATTCTCTGATTCACTCTCTTCTGGATTCTAACTAGTAACATTTTCAGATTCTATGCCAAACATTTTAGTATAGAACAGAAGATTTTTTTTTTTTTTTTTAATGTAAGTTAAAAGCTATTTAATTAACATCAGTGATTTTCTTTTATGAGATGCCTATTGATTTTGCATTTTGTAATTAGCATATGAATATATAAAATATGATAGTGAAGGAAGGAAAATAATAGTAAAATAACAAAAGAAAATGAAAAATGAATGCCACAAAAACCTAAAATGACTGGCTTCAATTGCCACTACTGCAGCCTAATAGTCACATAGACAGAAATACCATCTATTTATCATAATGAGGAAATTGAAATATATAATTGCTTATTCAGCTACTGCTCTCAGAAATCATCTTCCATATGAAAAGAAACCTTAGAAAAGTAAGGCAAATACATTTATCTTGCTTTCAAGCCCATTTCCAGATAAAACTAAGTAAATTGACTTACCTTGTTTTTCCATCAGACACTCAATTGGTAGATAAAATTAATGAACATTTTGTGAGCATAGATATGCAGATTTAAGGTCATAAATGATATTTTTGCAAAAAAAATTAATAAACTTTTTATTCACATTTTTTAGAAATTCAACTCAAATAACAGACTTGGTTACATATCTCTGAAATCACAAAATTAGAAATTACATAAATAGGGCCCTACTGTATATTTTTCATTTCCATTAACATTTTAAATATGTACATAAAGATTTAAATAGGATGAAGGTGATAATTTATATATAATATTTTTTAATATTAGTTAGATCTTATTGCCTGTCAATTATTTGTGTTTTGTGTTATTTGTTGTATATAGTATTTGATAAAACTGTTATCTTGATTGAAAAATTTAATATGATTTTTGTATAAATATTACTATTATGATGATTTCTATATTTAAACTGTTAAATTGTTTATTTTTGATAAAATATTCACTTTAGATAGCCAGTGTGATAGATAGTTATGCAGCAACACTACACAAACGATCGGACAGAGATGTTTTCTTTATGACAACTCAAGGTATTGTTCAGTTAGTGCAAAGATATAGAAATGGTATTCGTGGTCGAATGAAAGTTGTTGTTCAGGATTTATTAAAACAATATTTAGCTGTGGAGAGGGAATTTCAATTAGGTAAGTACTTTTGAAAATATGAATTTATATCACACTGAACATTTTTATTTAAATTTAAATATAATTCTTGTTTTTATTTAGGTCATTATGATAAATGTGTCTCTGTCCTAAGAGAGAAACATAAAGACAATATGGGGGCTGTTGTTAGCAAAATATTTTCTCATCTTCAAGTTGCAAAGAAAAATCAACTTGTCATAAATCTTATTGTGAGTAAGAATATAATAGAAATATTCAGAACATCAACAAATTTCTAACTTTATTTGATTATTAATATAGAACCATCTGTGTGGTCATGAACCTGGATTAACTGATGAATTAGCTATTATCCTAAATGATTTAACAGGTTTAAATAAAGTTGAAAATGCTAAGGTTGCACTCAGAGCAAGACAAGTATGTTTTTTTTTTTTTATATTAATTTATTATTATATTCATTGAACTATTATTATACAGTAATAAGTTCTCATTCATTTAAAATTCTTGCTACATATAGTTTTATATATGCAAAAATAAATACTACAAAAAATAAATGCAAAATTTATTTTTTGCATTGCTACTTTTAATGCAAAAAATAAATATATAAAAAGTTTCAGAATAAATTATTTAATATCTTGTGTAGATTGTGTTCACAGCAGAATGCATAAAATATAATTTAAGACTCAAACTATAAGAATATATAATGCAAAACAAATCAAGTATAGCAATGAGTATTTATATCTTTGTTGTTTTCTCTTATTACTATTGCTATCTAGTTACAATATTTAGAAATATAAGTATACTCAACTTAATGTAATTCATTTAAAGTATTTGTTTGATATAATGTGAAATCAGTTTTTCTAACTATCCTTACCATAACATACTGGCAATATCTAAAATTTCTACCATTTTGAAACTGATAATATAATGGAATCTTAAATGGCTGATATGTTGCAGTACAGTATACAAGGATTGATCAAAAAGTTCATATAATAACAAGATATCTTTATTTTACACATTTTCACACTAAAATAGTCAGATTAAAAAAAAATTCATCAAACAAAAAAAATTTCTAGTTGAAATTCTTACAAAATATAAACATATCAGAGAATGTGATAAAATGAGAATATGAGATTCAATTTGAATAATATGCGATTTAGTACTATTGAAATTGAAGTATGCTTCTAAAGATCATGTTTTATTGCCTTGTTTGCATGTCATTCCCACTGATGCACCACTTTTAAATGATCTTGGAATTCAGCAGCTCATAAACACAACTCTGTTTATAAACGAAACAGGAACTACATTTGTTTTGATGTCAGGAAAAGATTTAGGTCTGTCTGAAATTCAATCTTTTTGTTTGTTTACATAATTTTGATAAGGAAGTATCTAATTACATAAAAATTTATTAAAAATCATCAATATAACATAGAAAAAGAATTTTTTTTTTTGCATTATAACATAGACTCTTGTTAGAAATAAAAACTTCAATTCAGTAGGAAGATGTAGATTAAAATTTAGTGAAAATTTTTTAATAAAAATATGGGCAAACATCCAGACATGAAAGTGAATACATTCAGGTAAAGACAATACTACTAAAGGGTTAAAGACAACGCTTTATATATAATAATATGCTTAATTTTATATAACTCCTTTATTATGACTTGAAATCTTATTATAAAGTACAGGTATACTCCACTATAATATAATAATTGGGACTGGAAAACTTGCATACTGCATAGTGCACTAAGCAGAAATATTTGAGTGAGTATAAAAAACTTAGGCAATTCCAGATAAAAAATTGACTGTGTATTTCTAAACCTAATTTATAAAGAATTAAATATTTCCCAATTGTTTCACGAAGTATTATATCATTTTATTTTTAAGCTTTATTTCATTTTAATTATTATTTAACTTCTAATAATTATCAATTATCAAACTTCTAATTATCACGCCTGATCTTTAACTTCTAATATTAATAATTTACATTTACTCAACTCAGTCATAAAAATGCATCAATAGTGGAAGCAGCCATCTTTCTTTGTGATATAATACTAATTCAATTAAAGATTTACTTTCCCTGATCAATGTTCAAATAAGTTTAACTACATTTTTTTTAAGATGTTATTTATCACAATTAAAGTCCTTTTTTTTATTTTTTGTTAATTTAATGTTCTATTGTGAATGACCAGAAGTTAAAAATGTGAAATGTTTCTTATTTTTTGTGCTATTAATATTTTAAATAAATTTTGCTCTATAGTTTGGCATTTGCAGTATTTTTATTCTAGATTTACAATAAATATGGAATAATTTTCCATGTTCATCGAACAGAAATGAAGGGAAAAATAAAAAAAATTACACCACTGATTTATGATTCAGCTATGTATTATAATTTAATACATATAATACACACTATTTTTGTTAATTATAATCAAAATAGAATATGAAAGAATTAATATTACAATGTAAAATTTTGATAAAAAATAATTATTTTATATTTATTTAAATTTTACAAAATTTCTAACCAAATAACTATATCATTTACATAGTTATTTAAGCTATTTTAATAAGATCTGAAAAGTTTAGCAAAATTAAAATTGATATAAAATAACTATTGTTCATCAAAGTTTTATGCTATGACAATTATTATTAATTATTTTATATTTTATTTTATTAAAATTAACAAATACAGTAGTATTATATCTTCAATTCAGTTCTAATACATTACTGATTTTTTTGAGTGATTCCCTTTTTTTTTTTCTATATGTTTTTATTGAAAGAACTATGGACATTTAAAATTATTCAAATTTCATTGTAAATTTGGAATAAAAATAATATAAAAGCAAAGTTTATTAAATTATTCAATTATAAAGCAAAGTTATTTAAATTATTAACAGCAGTAAAAATAAAAAACACTTCATATTTCACCTTCTCAAATAAAAGTTGATATTTCATATCAGAAATCCATATCTTATTTGTGGTTCTGATATGCTAAGCTTGTAGATTTACAATGAAAACTTATTTTTGTGGTACTGTTTAAATTTTTATATATTATAAAATATTATTTTAAATTGTAATTTGCATTTATTAAAAACAATTTTATTTGCTTAAAGAAGTTAATGCAATCATTTTTTCTTAATAATAAACATGCATTTTGTAAATTAAAGCAGCATAGAATTTCCATTGTTTATTAAAAATGTTAAATTAATGTATAGGTAATATATTATTTCCTAGTTTAGATTTATATAGCTCAAAAATTATTTTTTGATGTGTTTTGTACAGATGTGTGTTATTTTAAAAAATAATAATATGTTGACAAATGGTTTTATGTTAAAGATTACTGCATAATGTAGTCATAATGTAGGTATAACATAAATTTTATTTCCAATAAAATTTTTCAATAAATAATATAAATGCATAATGATCATAATTTCTTAATAAATTAGCAAATATCAATGATTATTATTCATTTATCTGGTTCATAAGATTTCATATTTCTGATAGTTTGATAGTTGAATGATAAATGTATTTCCTGTTTCATTAATTGTGGAAAAATTTTTTATACATTTTATTTTATTTTCATTTTCTTATATCTTATCTTATTATTTGAATAGCTTGGTATGCTTTGAATAATGATTGTTGCAAAAATTTCAATTGTTGTTATTATTTCTAATTGACATAGTGATTATTTATTTCTTCAAATTAGACAACAAAAAGTTTGTTTTGGCATCAATGATAAACTCATCCAGATTTCAAAGTACTCTAGTTAAAAAATTGAAAAATCATGAAATACACTAATAAGTTGTATTTTTTATTACAATAAAACATAAAAACAAAATTATGTCCAGCTTCGTCATTTTAGATGACATCATACTATCAGTTTCAGAAAGGTGGAAGTTTTATCCTGTTTGGAGCTTTGTTTTTGTGAGCATTTTGTGAGTGTAACAGGATGGCTGTACAGTTTATAAGGTGGAAGTCTTTGATGTCAATACATTATAGCAAGGATGAGTAATAAAATTGATTTATATGTTATAGCAAAAATATATTAAACAAGTGTGCATTAAGCAGGATATAGCTATATGTTTCTGATGTCAATTTGGCATCATATAATTGAAAGTAATTCATGCTAGTTGCAAATATGTTCATTTTAAATAGTAATATTTCAGTTTTATGATTAGAATAATCTAGATTTACAATTGTCAGTTCAATAAATGATAATATTTGATATCTAACTATCATAAATATTTTTGTTGTCATTAATAGTTATTGATTTCTGATTAATTTAAGTAATCAAATATAATGTTATAAGATTAAGCATTTTTATTATAATTTAATATAATTTTAATTTAAACTGAAAAATCTTAAAATATAAGCTTTATTTTTATAAAAATAAAATATGATTTTAATTTTCGAAAGTTATTACATATTTTAAAAATATATATTTTTATATTTTAGGTTTTAATTGCAGCACATCAACCACCATATGAATTACGTCACAATCAGATGGAGAGCATTTTCTTATCTGCTATAGATATGTATGGTCATGACTTTTGTCCAGAAAATCTTCAGAAATTAATAATGTCAGAAACATCTATATTTGATGTTTTACAGGATTTTTTCTATCATTCAAATATTATTGTGAGAAGAGCTGCTTTAGAAGTGAGAATTATTTTGTTTAAATTTAAAATATATTGAACTTACAATCATTTGCAAAAAAATTTTTTTTTCAGGTCTACGTTAGAAGAGCATATATATCATATGATTTAACTTGTCTTCAACATATGTGTCTTATATCTGGAATTTGTGCTGCCCAATTTCAGTTTCTTCTTCCTACTTCTCATCCCAATAGGTGATTTAATTAAAGTTTTATTTAATTTCAAAAATTGTAAATAAAAAGAAATATTAAAAATATATTTATTTCTAGAGTGCTTCATAATCGCACAACAGAAACAAATCCTTTATCTCATTCACTTTCGAGGGATGAGGAAGGAATGAATTCTGATATAAGTATGGAAAATTGTCAAAGAATGGGAGTCATTGCTGCATTTCAGAATTTTGATGAATTTGTACAGTAAGTAAAAAAAAATTGTTTATTTATAAATTTTTTTGATTAAATTTCTCATAATTTTTTGAATATTTCACAGGAATTTTGAACATGTAGTTAGTCTTCTTGGACAGTCCTTACCTCCAAGTCCTCGAATTTCAGATTCAGATTTTAGCCCGAGAGAGAGATCTGTTTCTGTCATTAGTGATAGTGAGGCTATTAAGGTATTCTTACTACTATTTATGATGTAGAAATTAACATTGATATTGTATAACTTTTTTCTCCTACCTTCAAAAAAAAAGGCTAGATGTTTATCTTACTTTCTTAATAGGATTGAGGAGAAGGTTTAAAATTGAATGAACATAATTAAATGTCTATTAAGTTAAATTATAAAGACTTCAAGATTTGATTATTATAAAAAATTTATAAGGTTATTCAGAAAGTAATTTCGTTTTTCCCACAAGTGGCATTAGTTGTATTTTTAATCTGCCAATTTCATTCTAAGCCATATTGTCATTATACATTTTGATAGCTAACATTTCAAGGTTTATTTATAAAAAAACTTTTTTGATTCTGTACAATTTTTTTGGTGTCATATCAAAAATGGAAAACAAAAAAGGAAATTTCCAGCATATTTTGCTTTTTTATTACTGAAAAGGTAAGAATGCTTTCAAGCAAGAAAAAAGTTATGTGAAGTATATGGAAAAGATGTGCTAACAGAATGCCAATGCTAAAACTGGTTTGCAAAATTTTGTTCTGACAATTTCAATATTAACGATGCATCACATTCTGGAAGGCCAGGTGAAGCTGATGAAGACAAAATAAAGGCATTGGTTGAAGCAAACTGCTGAATAACAACATGAGAAATTGCTATGAGATTTAATTTGTCAAATTCAACTGTTCATGACCATGTGAAACGAATTGGTTTCATTTCAAAGCTCGATACTTGCATTCCACGCATTCTCAAGGAAAGAGATTTGCTCCATTGCATTGACATCTGTGATTTGCTGAACAAATGTCAAGAAAATGATCTGTTACTGAGCAAATCATAACTGGCAATGAAAAATGGATTGTTTACAACAATGTTGGATGCAAGAGATCATGAAGCAGAACAGATAACCAGCTCAAAGCACTTTGAAAGCAGATATTCATAAAAAAAAGTGATGCTCTCTGTTTGGTGGGATTTCAGGGGAATTATTTTTTTTGAACTTCTACCAAACAATTCCACAATTAATTCACAACTGTATTGCCACTAATTGGATAAATTGAGTGATTCTATCAAATAGAATAGGCTAGAATTGATTAACAGAAAAGGTGTAGTGTTTCATCATGATAATGCCTGACCTCATACAAGTTTTTGCATGAGGTCGGGCATTGTTAAGTTTCATTAATGGGGAGATTGATTTAAGGTGAAATAAATAGACAGCTCTTTTAGCTGCTGATTGGAAAATGCTAAAAATGATTTATTTTTTGTTATTGTTATTTTGTTTTAGTATAACAGAAGTTATGAAAACTCTTTGTGTTTGAATAAATATCAGAATAAATATGAGATTTTAGGTGAAATGCCTGATATTATGAATCTGGCATTTCATCTAAAATCTCATATTTATTCTGATAGTGAATTAATAAATTGCCACTCTTCTATATTTATGCATTGCTATTTATTGCTTTTATTGCTTGATCACTTTGAGTGATCAAGTGAAGCAAATATCATGCTTTCACTAATATTTGTGCACATAATACTTAGAAATAACAATACTTAAGAACAGTTTGATAAATTATAACAAAATTTTAATGAAACATTTTCGGTTGTTAGACAATCATCTTCAACATTAAGAATAGAATATAAAATTGGCTCCTAAATTAGAAGCTATAATTTTGTATTCTATCCTTAATGCTGAAGATGGTTATCTAATAACCGAAAAAGTTTCATTAAAATTTTGTTATCATTTATCAAATTGCTGTTAAGTGCTATTATTTCCAAGTATTATATGTATTATCAGCAGTAAGTTAAAATAGTAGCATACTTAAACACTAGCATTCAATTTAATGAAGCATTTTTCTCTCAATAAAAATGGCATAGCAAATTTCACATGAGCAGAGATTATCTATTCTTATTTTACAATATTATAAAACAGCATGTTTCTGGAGTATTCCAGATATATCAGATAAAAAATTTAATACTGAATCAAAAATTTTAAAACAATACAAAATAAATTCTAAAATATTTTATCCAAAGATTTTATACCTGGATATTTTACTATTTCTAATGGTTTTTTCTCATTATATAATTTCTTAGTAACAATCTGCCATTTATGGTTTAATTCTTCAAAATCTATCACTTCTTTAGGTATTAAACTTCTCATATTTCCAGAAATAAGAATATTCTAAATAAGAAATATGAATATAAATAATGCATAATATAACATTTTCTATATTGATTATCTTATCTTACCTGAAGTTGGTCCCATTTTCTTTGAATTTGCAACACTTTTTCAAGTATTTCTTTCATTAATGATAATGAATATTCTAATGTACCTAGTTCCTTTTTAAACGGTTTTGCATTAGGAGAATGTTTGACAGAATTAATTGTCATAATATTATCATCTGCTAAATGAAAAATTGAATCCACATCTACAAGATGATAGGCCTTTTTGACAGCTATTAATGTTAATGTTTTAATTTCCCATAAATCTTCAATTGTTTTAATGACCTATTTGAAAATAAATTAAATATAGGTTGTACATTATATATACAAGGTGTTTCTAAACTATATATAATAAATGAAAAGGCAGGTAGAGGGGACCTAAATAAGCAAATTTCGTAATGGTATGTGGGTGTGGAAATGCAGCGAGAGAGTGCTGTTGAGTTCAACGGATAAAAACGCTTGCTGGCTTGAATCGCCATTCCCCACACAGATTTCGAGCAACATGCCCAAATTTGACGTGCCTGGATTTCTTCTTTTGGGGTCACATTAAAAGCATGGTGTACAATAGTCCCATAACATGTGAAGAA
>WUQG02425703.1:0-14764 GCA_011317285.2 Androctonus mauritanicus | reverse complement strand
TTTATGTTATTTTGTCTATGTTATCATATATAATGCTCCCATCCCTACTTCTTAAATTCATCATTCAACTCCATTTTAACGTTTTTGTTTGTAAAAATGTAACCTAGGTAACCGATAATCACTGAAAAAAATTTTCTATGTTCCAGATTATTTTTTCAAACTTTGAATGTAAATCTGAAGAAGGTACATTGCTACCGAAAACGTTTGTCTATCTTACTATTAATAAAGACTTGTTTATTTTGGTACACTACTGCTTAGAAGTGCTTTATATTGTACTATTATTAGGACAGTCAGCATTTCATTATGAAATGGACCAATATAAGTTCATTCTAAGAAATCTGGTGAGGAGACAGTGTATTTGCAATTCTTCACTTTATCCAAATCTCATTCTACCAATTTTTTCTCTAAAATATATAATGGAGATCTGCATTTTTCTATAATAGATCTTACACTAATTGGTGATTTATTTGTGTTTGTGTGTGTGTGTGTCTACCTGACACAACAAATCATCAATGCAACATGCTGCCTAGGACATGTTGTATTCGGAATTTTTTGGTACATCAGAAATTGAAGAAAATTTTTATCCTTCATTATCTAATCTAGCTTAAATGATAGGCTATACAGTACTACTTTTTTGTAGAAATAGAGAGTTACTTTTTTGGATAAGTCCCTTAAGAATAAAGAATACTGTATCTTTTTGAATAAAACTATTATCTTTGTTAAAAAAATAAAAAAATGAAGAAAGAAATAGCAGGAGTACTAACAGATTCTCCTCTGTATTATAGAAGCCACCATCCTGATTAAATACCACCCCAAATGACAAAGTATTTATATATAGATAACATCTTTATAGCCTGGGAGGATGAAGATAAAGCAGAGCACCCAAAGAAAGTTTTTTGTTAGTGCTATGGGCTTGTTCTTAAAGTTAGAACAAAAAAGCTCTATGAAAATATATTTTCTGAACACGAAATTTCATATAATAAGTAGAATATATATTATATTCATATAGCTTCAACATCATAGCTTCCTGGTTGATGTTGAAGCTATAGGTGGCATTTAACATGCACTTTGAAAGACTATTACCCAGTACACTATAGGCAGATAAAGAATATGCACTGATTATTGAGAACAGTCAAAACATGGTTATTCAATAAAATTTATCTACAAGATATATAAAAAGTTTAATCTAATTTTCACGATCATAATGAAAGAGATTACAATAATCATTTAGAATAGAAAATTGATGATGATTTCACATAAATAACTATCATTCAACCTCTATGAAACAAATACAACCAAAAAATTGGAAGCAAAATTAAAAAGGAAGATCCTAAAAATGAATCCAATAACATATAATATGTTAAGTAATCCCTTCAGATATCTTCATAATCCATTTGCAAAGTGAAGATCAAACATTTCTGAAGAGTATATAAGTATGATAAAGCAAAGCTGGAACACAAAGACAATGAATAGTCACCTCCACACAGTATTTTATTTATGTAAATTCTACGAGCAACATGTAATAAATTGGCATTTTGTCAGAGTTGTGAATATTATAGAAAAATTGCAAGAAGGATTTATAAATGAAGCAATCATAATCCTGAAGAAAAGTTCCAACAAACAAAAGACGGAATCTCTAATGTGCAGAAGTTTGCAGTCAAGAAGAAACTATAAAAAAAAATTTAATAATATAAATCTAAGATTTGAGTAAATTGTAAAAACCTCTAGTTCAGTATAATTGTTTTCCTAATGTTTACTATTGCAATTTAAAAACTTTATAACATTAGTAAGAAATTATTGATAATCTAAGAAATTTGTTAGTTTGCTACTATAACCAAATGTAAATATAATAGGAAATTAACAATTATTTTTATAATATAAAAACCATATCAATGATAGCAAAATTGAATCTTTAAACTAAGTTCAAAAAAGACTCTAGAAATATAATATAGAAGCTTTTGAAACGTATTATTTGTATTAATGTTTGTATATTGACATCTATGTTACCAATGTATATATTGCAGAAAGTTGGTCTTTCAATTGAAAATGTTATAACTATGTAGTTAAAGTTGTTGTCACTGCTTTAATACTAGTTATTCTTTTAAACTTGTGTTTATGCAGTTGTGATTAAATTATTTCATATCCTGATATTTTATATGTAATTATATAGTAATAAATACAAGGTGGAAGTAATCTGTACCCCTCCAAATAACTTGATAACTATCATAGATTTCAAAAATCTGTTAATGCCAACAAATAGGAAGTCATGGATGGGTTACCTGATGGTGACCTTCAAATGAGCTGATTATGCATGAGTACACTTGCAAATCCTATCTCAAACTGTAACAGATAGGAAAAAATTTTCAATTATAAACTTGTTCCGCATTCAATTCTGAACAGTTTAAAAAAAAAAAAAAAACTTAAATTTGAATGAATAGTTCACTCAAAAATGAAGCAAACATTTTTATAAGCAAAGGATGACATTTCTGATTTGTGAATAATAAACCAATACCAAAATATATCCCAAATCCATAAACTGAAAACAGAGTCTAATCAACAAGCAAAAACAAATCAAGGATGGGCTCAAAATGTCTGCCATCAGCACCCAAGTATAGTTGAACATGATATTGGATAGAGTTCTCATAGCCTTTAGTGTGTTAGTATAAATTTCTGTACAAGCAGTAAAGATGCAGTTTTGAAGTACTACTATTATATGTAAGAATGAAAGTTGTGACCTCATCAATTGCTGTTTGTGGATGACTTGATCTTGGATGCTTCAAGGAATTAACATATGATAGATCTAAGTATTTGTGCTAAGGGATGTCTTTCCTGATAAAATCAAGCTGCAGCAGCAACATTTGCATTAGCAGCACCATAACATATGACCATGGCAGTCATTTCATTAAGTATGTACTCAGCCATTGTACTGTATTTATGCACTGAATTGCACATGTGTGAATGTAGCTTTTTATACTAACTGAACAGGAAAATGATGTGGAAACCTCCAGAAATTCCAGAATCAGACATGAAAGGGCATATGACATGATTTTCATATAAAATTTCATTTTTGGGTGAACTATTCATCCAATTTTGATGAAGTTTTTTAAGTGTGTTCAGAACTGAATGCTGAACAAGTTTGTAATTGGAAATTTTTCCCTTTCTGTTATGGTTTATGAGATAGGATTTTCAAATATACTTATTTGCATAATTGTCTCATTTGAATATCACCATAAAATAGATCAATCATGACTTCCTATTTGTTGGAATTAACTATCATAGATTTGAAAAATCTGTTATTTGGGAGGGGTACAGACTTTTCTTCCACCTTGTATATAATAGTAGTTAAAAAATTCCAATATTGTCGCATAATCTGTACTTATTTTTACCCTCTTTCTCTAAGCTTCTTAATTCATCTTAAACTCTCCCATCTGATGAATTATTAAAATTCCACTTTACATTAATATGAAGGATTTTTCAGTAATATATTTCAGTAATTTCAACAGATCATCATACTTCCATTCTATATTTAATTTATACAAAATTGTTCATATAAAAAAACAACTCATTTATAAACTAGCAATAAAAATAATAAAAAAAAATATATATATATATACATGTACCAAACCTAAATACTTTGAAAAAAATGCTTTTAAGGTTTTTTAATCCATTATTAACTTTGGATAAGTTATAATTCATCATACTTTGTTTAAATATTTTTGTTTTTGACAAACTTTGACAAGTTCATTGTTCTATAAAATGCATTTTTCTATCAGTGAATATATTTTGATTTTAATAGAACTTAAACTGTCTAATTAATCCCTTCAATTTTTAACTGAAATTTTAATAATTTGAAAGATTTTTATTATTGTGAATTAATTATTGTGTATTTTATTTGAATTCAAGTAGTGCAAATAAAGAGTTTATTTCAGGAAGTTTATCATCAATAATTTTTTTTTTAATATTTCTTAAATAACAGTCAAAGTTAATGGTTAACAGATAAGCATTGGAAACAGATAAAGTTAATTTGTTTTATGATGATATTTATATTTTTAAGAATTAAGATTTATATATTTCTAAGTATTAATTTAAGTATATTAATAAAATTTTCCATTTATAACATAAATTGATTATTTAATAATAAAATTATATATTATTTACATATACGTAAATAGTTGGAAATATAATTAGATAATAATTAGAATAATCAACTAACATTAAAATGTCAAATACACTTATGGATAAATTTATTATTATTATTAAACAGTATTTTTAATAATTATGAATGTGACAATAACAGAGTCAGTTTATACACAGCACTCTTAGCAAGTATAAACATTTTAATTTGCAAAACGTTTTCGGACCTACTTAGAGTCCCTCATCAGTATACTATATGACTGAAGAACTTGTAGCTTAAGATACTATAAAATGAACAATAAAACATTAGAATAGCTGTCTATTCTAATATTCGTTTTATAGTATCTTAAGCTGTTAAGTTCTTCAGTCGTATAGTGTACTGATGAGAGACCCTAAGTAGGTCTGATAACGTTTTGCAAATTAAAATGTTTATACTTGCTAAGAGTGCTGTGTATAGACTGACTTTGATAGTAAGCAAGTTGAGATAATTAGTTTAATTATTACATCATAACAATTTTAATATCAAGACACAACTGTTTAATAATCGTAAGATTACAGACTTTTACCTTTACTGGTAATACTGGAAAAAAATATCCCTATTACTGGTATTTACCAGTAACAGGGAATAGGGAATTTGAAAGAGTAGTTACAAAGTAACTACTCTTCCCTCCTCTCCGTCATTAACCCCTCCCCATTTCCGGCATTACAGATTCTCTCTCAAAGTAGGATGTATGTTATTATGTTGTAAAATAAATACATTTAAAAAAACCTTTTCCATGTTTTTTTACATTGTTCTGTTTTCATACATTTCAACTTTCATACACATTTCAGGAACCAATTAAGTATGAAAGTTGAGGTGGTCCTCAACTTCCATACTTAATTGGTTCATAAGACTCTGTATCATAAGACATAAGAATCATTTTTTAAAAGGTGACATTACTTAAAAAAAATAGAGAATTTTGCCAAAAATATCAATTTTGGGATTTTTATGTTAAACAATTTTTTAAATCCTTTTTTACTAGAAATAAAAGCTCTTTTAGCAAAAATTTGTTCCAATTTCCTAAAATTTATAAAAATTTAAAGCTCCAAAATGCACTTTTAGCTGTCAAAATAACAAAACTTTGATCCGCCATTACTATGGTTCTGTTTCGACTAGAGATATGTGCTATGGTTCATTGGAATCGCTGAAGTATTTTCTATCTAATAGAGGCATTCTTATTGGCTGATAATCATCAAGATGCTTCAAATAGCCTATAAACAACAACAATGCTATTTTTCAAGCAATGTATGAGACCTATCGCTCTATTGGTCATTGAGCATACTGCCAAGCGAATCGGTCACTCTGACTGGTCTCTTCAATCAGCGTTGCTAAGTTCGGTCACCATCTTTGCTTTGTTTCAAGCAGTTCGTTTCTTCTTAATTGAGAAAAAAACTTCATATTTGAATAATTCTGTTATAATTTGTGAGTATTTTGAGCAATTTTTATTTATTTTTTTTTTTGTATAATTTTTTACTCTTTGTCATTGATTATTGAAAAAGTTATTGATTGAACTTTGTTTTACAAAAAAAAATGCCTCCGAAATTTTTGACTAAAAATTATTTAAAAAAAAAAAATAGGGTCTCATCATGCAAAGTTAGCAAAAACAAGAAACTAAAAAAATAAGACAAAAAAAAGTTGGGTCAAATAATTCCAATAATCATTTTGTCAATAATGACCAAATTAATCATCACTGACAATTTGTGCATCTAAATCGAATCAAAAGGGCTGCTGCCAATGCTATATCAAAATTCAATAAAAGTTGTCTATCAATCAAAAATACTTTAGAAGAAGAAAAGAAGTTGGCATCCAAGCTGGAACTATATGCACAAAAATTGCCAAAAAAAGTAATTCTCTTAGAATAAAGAGAAGTATGAATGATAATTATGAGAGAGAAAATTATACAAAAAAAAAATGAGAAAAAATGCAAAAATAAAAGTCCAACTTAAAGTAAAGGGTATTACAAATAAAGATTACAGTGCTGGTATGTTTTAAAAAACAAACTTTCTACTTCATTTTTGACCTTGTGTATGGTCATGTACATACCATGGAAAATTTGCAAATAAAAAAGTTAAAGAGCAATAATTTCTAAAAATTTTCTATGTAGTATGAAACCAACACTATATAGAATAAATATATAAAAATATTTTGAACATACGTTAATAAATTAATTAATGGCAAGTATTTCTTTTTGTTTTTGCCATTTTCTCAAAATTTTATTTTTGTATGTAACTTTATTTTTGTATTTTGTTTTAAGTCTTTTAATCCAAATTTTTGTATATTGCAAAAAGCATCAAAAAATATATAATTAACATAATGGTTTGAAAATTGATTCTTAGGTTCTTGAATAATTGTTGCATGCAATGATAGAGCTATAATTGCAAATTCTGCATTAGAATTTTTAAAATTATAAGATTTTTATAAAATTTTTGCAACTTTAAAATTTTTTGACTTTGGATTTTTTTATAACAGAAAAATGTTTTGTCAAAAAGCTTTCTGTTATTACATAAAGCATATCTTAATGAGTTAGCACGCAAAAAATTCAACGATAGACAAAGTAGTTTTTGGAAAAAATTATTTGAAAAAAAGAATTATTTTTTTCTATTTTGCCTTTTCAAACCCAAAAAAATTTACATATATTTAAAAGTTGTATATTTCATAAATAAAACAATATGGTTTTATGTTTACAACAATTATTTGGTCAGTAAATTGATATTTGCAAATTTTGATTTTTAAGCAGTTTCTCTCTCCTTAAGTGAATTCTTAAAGAGAGCAAGATTGCAAATAGGGGATATTATAAATTTTGTGGTTCTATTGGATCAGGAATATGATCTCAAGCTAGTTTTTCATTTTTCTGTAGAAAATAAAAAAAATCAATATGAAATTTGAAAATTTTCAGTAAGAATTACTTCCAATTTAATCCAAATTTTGATTAAAAATTTTCTTTTATGTTTGTATTATATACAATTTGAGTATTTGCAGCATGTTGTCATTTCAGGTTCCTGTGAATTTTTATATAATTATTTATTTATCTCCAAAAATTGAAAATAATTATATATTATAGATATTTTAGTATATTTTTATAAATAAAATTATACCATAATAAAATATAATAGAAAAAACTTAAAGGGAACAGTAGCAACTGTGCCACAACATTATAACACAGAATTATGTCAATTGTCACTAATTCATGGCAATATCTCACTACTTTTATGTCATTGAAGTATTCTGCAAAGGACAGTTGATAAAGTTTTGCATTGTAGGTTGCAGCCTAACAATGACTGATGATAATGAATCCTAGAAGATCATATTCCTTCAGGAGATCCCTCTGAAGAGATCCTGAGAGACACTCGGGATATGATCTATGATATAGAAGATATAAGATATAATCTTCTAGGGTTAAAAAAACAAATTTGTTTTTGGAATTTTCTTGTGAATTTTATCTATGATATTTATATAAATTTTTGTTTAAATTAATGTTTAATTTATGTTTCCATTGAAGATGACTTATTGAACCTAAAAATATTCCATAATGTACATGTTTTAAATTATTAAATGTTTTTATCTATCTATCTTAGTGCTTATTCTTGTAATTATTGGACTTTATAAAATGGTTTGTTCCTTTGGATTAAATAGGAAGAGATTTACAATTTTTATCATTGATTTAACTTGTCCTTAAAATAGAAATAAATTTTTAGGAAGTAATTAAATAATGTTTAGAACTTCAAAATTTAACAAATGCCACAATTCAGCAAAAAAATTTAACAAGTAAGATTAATAAATGGTTCACATAACTAATTCAAAAAATTATTTGGAATAATTTTTAAAAATAATGATTAATAATAATAAATCATAAACTTTATATTATTATTTTAATAATAATATAAAGTTTCAATACTGGTATCTCTCAGCTGATGAAGGTTACTGGGACTTTATAAATTGTTTGTTAAATAAAAATTCATAAATCAGAAACTCACTTCCCATTACACCAAATGTAAAAACTTTTAATTGGTTTCTGGGTCTCAAAGTCAAAATTATTTTATTATACTTGTTAAAATAAGAACAGCATTTCATAGTGTAGTATAATAAATATTGTACCTTATTATATAATTATTTATAACATAGTATAGAAATATGTGATAATTTTCAATTATTTAACTCAAATTATAATGAACACATCTGCCCAACCACTGGCTCCTAATAGGCAATGAACATTACTTCACTCTCAGAATCCTATTATTTACAGGATAACTTTCAGTGGTCAATTGAATTCCCAACATCATATGATGGTCCTGTATCAATTTTAGTGTCTTCTACCAGCCTATATTAATCAGTGAAGTTAGCAAAGTCAGCATCATTAACAAAATAATTTGCTAAAGTAAATAAATAAACTCTATTAATTAGAATAGATATGTAATAGATTAATTGAATACTCTTAAGTCAGGGGTTCTTAACTGGGAGGTATCCACACCCTTGGAGGTATGGGAACCAAATGCTGGGAGTATGAGACTCAATCTCTCGGTACTGGTATTTATTTTATTTAATGTATTAATTTATATTTATTTCTTTAAAAGTCAACTGAAAGGGATATGGGATCATATTGGACAACCCATTAGGGATCTGGAATCATCAAAAGGTTAAGAACCCTTGCTCTAAGAATCTAAAATTCACAATGAGGATTGTATTTTCATCAACTGAAGGTTTCCAAAGAAGAACCTTCAACAACATAACACAAGTTCAACACAAAAGTCACTAAGACAAAGACTATGGTATCACCAAGACAAAGACTTTGCCTTTGTTTTGGCAAAGTCTTTGTCTATGAAGATCTATAAACAGTTCCATGAAGATTTCTTTATGTTTTGATGATCCTCCTCATTGGCCAGGTGGTGACCTCTTTTTATGTATTATCAGCTTTGCATATCACTCTTGAAGACTAATAACGTTTAAGCAAAACTTAAGCAGTTGTTACTTTATTTCTCTTTCATATTTAGTAAGAAAAAATATATATTTTAAGATTCCAAAAAATTTTTTTTTCCAAAACTTTTAGCTTTCATTACTTCAGGCTGGCAACATTAATTATCATCATTCAAACAGCAATGCCTATCAAAAGATAGGTGGTCCTTTCAAAATTAACTTGTATTACAACACTATTTACAGTTTTATAATGTGTAACACAAATACAAAACAATTGTTTTTATAATCATTTTATCACATACATTAAATCAATTATTATCCATTAAATAAAAGTGAAAAAACTGAGAAAATAAGATTAATAACAACTGATGGATAATAAGTCAATTTGATGTTTGAAGATACAGAAAAAGAATTGAATGTTAGTGCGGATGATGATGATGATACCTCCATTAAATCATTCTTATTATCTGAACTTGCAATCTTTTCAATTGAAAATACCTTTCTCTCTCAAATGCAGTTTCTTGTTTAGAATCAGCTGATAAAGATAAAAATTAAGATGAATTTGATAGATAAAAAAATGAAATAATGGAAGTTTATTCTGTTTTTTTTTCCTCTGTTATATAGTTCCCAATAACATTGCATAACATCATTAATTTCCCTTTTGCACTAATTATTATATTCCAAGTTTGAATTATTTTTGCTGAGAAATTCTGTAATATCATCATATCAACAACAATACTGAAAAACTCTTCAAGTTTTTTCATATCTAGATCTTTTGTTGTTGATTGTAACTCATCATCACCATTGTCATTGTAATCACCTAACTTTGCTGAATCAAGATGACTTAATTCTTCATTTATTAAGTCTTCAATAATATCAAAATTATCCACTTCGCTGAATCATTGCTTTAGCTGCCAACCACATAATATCATTTTGAACTTACATTTTAGAAAGAGAAATCAAAATAATCTCTAAAAAATTCTTTAATTCTAAAAATTTTAAAGCATTTTGATTAAAAGTAAGTGAAATATGAAAATTTTATTTTTTGAGAAGATAGACTAAACTGATAAAATAACCAGCTTACACCCACAGGCAGATTTTTAGCATTCTGGCATGCAACAGCTTAAAAGTTAATTTATTTGCCTTTTGATCTCTCTTCTCTATTGCTCTCTTTTTAAGATCCTAAAAAAATAAACTTAAAGCTTTTTCTTTTATGATCAGAAAACTCAAAGGAATATTGCAAATATTATGATTATCAATCCAATGCACTAAAAGTTTTTCAAGTTTCTCGAATTATTGCAGGCTTACTTTTTGATACTTGAGCTAATTTTACACCATCAATACATGTTTCTGCAGTATTTTCTTTCCTCATTTAGATACATTGTTCAAATTGTGGATGCAGAAAAGTTCATGGCGGTAGAGATATCTCTTGACTATTATACTTCATCCAATCTTTTAATTACTTCCAGTTTACTCTAGATATTGGTAAAACTTTCTTTAGTTTAATACCAGCATTCAAAATTATTTGCTCTTCTTTCTGCTATTTTTGTTCCATAATACACAAACTTATTTACTATTAAAATTATTAATAAAGAGAAGAAAGAGCAGTTTTCATTAATGGAACAATGAAGCATAAATTAAAAAAAATGTAAACAAACTCACTTGTCTCCTTATTTGTATAAATTTAGCTTTTCTTTATTTGTTGGCTTATACTTTTTCTTCTAATACTAAAATAATTGATATGCTTATATGAAAAAGTTTACTTTATAAATCTAGATAGATAATGACTATCTCTATTGTATTTCAGAATAGAATCTTTGCTTTTGTTAATGTGATTTATCAATTTGTTATGAAATAGTGTTAGTAAAACTAAAACATATATTATCATTATTATTATTTTATTTTATAAATAACGTTATTATCTCTAGATAAAAAACTTCAGCAAATGTATGATATCAATAAGAATTAACACAAATATTATTTTAGTGTTTTCAGCTACAATTCTTGGTTTATCTATTTTTACATGTAGTGATGAAGCTTCACAATCTTTTGTTGACAATTCTATTTATTTTCTTGTTTTGATAAATCTTTTCTTTAATTTCCATTCTATCTTATGTTTTATAGTAGTAATTATTATGTTAAACAGGCAAGAAGAAATTAGAAGTAGCAGATAATGATGTTATCTCAAAATTAAGCTATGATTTTATCACTGGTAAACTTTACAATTGGAAACAAAATAGTTTTTTCATAAAAATGAAAAATCATCTTTGTATTATTTTTTTTTTCCCCTAAATTATCTATTTAATAAAAAAAAGATTTACATAGTTGTATATTTCATTAAATTGAAAATTCATAAACTGAGGGATATTTGTAAATAAAGAAAACTTAAATGAAACTTTCATAATCAATACAAAAAATTCTACTTTTGTTATTGGCAAAGTCTCTCATTAAGGCTTTACCCTTACCAGAATATTATCTTTTTTTTGTACAGCATTATTGTATAATAACTTTCCATCACTATTTATTTTAAAAATAGGAAAGATTTTTGATACAAGCAAAGAGTTGCAAGTATTGAATTTGTTAAACGAATTTTTTCTGATAGATCATATAGTATCCAAACATCCAGTTTTGAAACCATTTTAAGTTTATGAAAAAATATAAAATTATTGAATGATCAACATTAAATCTTTCTGCCATTTCTTGGCAGAAAGATTTGCTTGATTAACAAGGATTCTTTTTTGGCATAAAGAATCCTTGTTAGTCAAGGGTTTTCTGTAAATATTTGCTTTAAAACATTTTCATAAACATTGATGCTCTGCTAAAACACGATTTACCACTTAAATCAAAATCACCACAATGAAACTTCTTAAATTACAATTAGCATGTTCATTTTGTCACCACATATTTTCCAATCACAAATAGTTTTTGAACAAGTTTTTGCATTTACATCTCTTTTAAACTTGTAAAGCATAACTAATCAAGAATATAGTTATCTGACAGCATAATTTTTTTCTTAAAGAGCTAGTTTTACACTTTTGAAATCTACCAGACAGCGCACATATATTCTTCAGATAGTAGTAATGTATTGGCAATAGCTACTAAATAATTTTATACATAATAATACCTAACCCCTAATTTTAATCCTAACTTCAAAAATGAAATTACTTTCCTACCAACCAAAATATATACAGGCACTCTTTGACTGACAACTGGGTTGTTTGAATCCTGCCATAAGTTGAAGACTATCAGTATGTAAGTCATAATACTTATCATAAGTTAGATTTGGTGGTAAGTTGAAATTTATGGATTTCTCACTATAATGTTTACTATGACACTGTATATTATCTTAATAAATATAGAAAAAAAATTACAACAATCAGAAACAAAAATTAATGCTTTCTATATATCAGACCATATATTACATTGATCAATCACAGAATTTACTGATTATATCAATGTCCTAAGTATGAATAAGCATAAATATAAAGTAGTCCTAAGTTGGGAACTAGCTGTATTTAAAATATCAAAACTTTAATTATGTATTTTATATAATAAAGATACTTATAAAATAATTTTAGGAAGCTAATGTAAAATATATTTTACTAATATAAAATATTTGGAATATCTTGATGTATTTCCATTACAGAAATCTTAAATATCAAAAGGATTTAAAAAATGAAAAGTAATTATAATATTTAAAATTTAGATTTAGTTTATTTTTATTTTAAATTACATATATTTGCTTGCCTTTTTATGATTGAATAATTTATTCTTATTATCCAGTTTATTTCTTGCTTCAATATGTTGTGGCTGTAATGTATCTTTTTCTTCTTTTATCTTTTTCAATTTGTTTTCAATTTCATGTTTTTCTGAAAGTTTTTCAGCCAATTTTTCCTACAATTATAGGAATATTTTGAAGAAAAGTTTAAAATTTTAATAAAATTTAATTATATTCAGGCACTCCTCATCTTATATAATACTAATAAAATGAATAAATCATTATATAATAAAAATTGAAATATGATTATATAATGTAAAGAATATAAACTAGTTCAAGATAAGTATAAAATGAATGTTTAATTGCAAAAACACACAAATAGCTAGAGCACTTTTGACTCAAAAAGTCATCATCAGCAGCTACACAACATGGAAAAAAAAAGAACAGAATAACAAATGGAATTAAAAATTTTAATTGAGCAGTTCTTTAACATTATAGCAGCATTACCATGACAATGGCAGTTTCATGTAAACTATAGTAATGTTAATTTATAAAACTGAAATATATGTATAGTATATAACAGCAGTGGCCAAATTTTGTGTACATAAGATCTACTTTTTATGTTAAAAATGTGTCGCGATCGACTTGTTGTCATAGGCATAGTCTAAGTGGGGGGAGAGAGGTGTGTCCCAGTCTAATGCAATGTAAACAGAACACCCTTACTGCTGCCCTAACTAGGGTCCTAAATTAGTGCTCTATTTATCATGTTGTCTAATCGATTTCTAAGTTAAGACATCGCGAGCAATCGACCAAAATTGGCTTTGTGATCGACTTGTTGACTACCTCTGGTATATAACATAGTTACATTGAAATTAAAGTAATAAAACAATTATTGTAATAATTATTATTAAATCAAAGCTTATTACGGTTTTTAATTATTAAAATTATAAAACTAAAAACTATTAAAAGTTTTTGCTTTAAAACTGAAATCAGTAGTTATTCTGCACCACCCATTGCCATGGGATAGAGTAAGTTCAGGATATACTTACTGATCTCTAATCCAATATTTGCCTATTTATTATTTGAAGAGCTTCAACAAGTCTGAGTTCCTCTGTAGACTGAATGTTGGCGATAACTTGTGCTTGGTTTCATTGGATGTTTATCAATGTTTCATAAAATCCTTTAGTTAAGGCAATAAACCAAATTCCTATTCCATGTGTCTCTTTTATGTTCTATTATTAGTTATATACATGTTTTTACAATTAAACATTCACATTCTACCTATTTTGAGCTATCTATATTCTTTATATTATATTCTAAAAGTAAATTGTATTCACTTTATTTGATATATATAAATAAATATTTAATAACTATTATAATATAATGTATATGAAAAATATGAATCATATTTCCATTATTACCATCATTAATTTTATTTTAAGCTGCTAAATCATACCTAGGATGTAATTTATCTGGCAGTGGTCACTTTTAGATAGTGATTATGTTTTATTTATTTATTTATTGCAATACATCCCAGATACGTTTCAATATCCTAAGAATACCCCAAGAAAAACCCCAAAAATCAAAGCCGACTATTCAGTTCCTCAAAGAATTAAAATTCTCGACCGCGCTAGAAAAGAATTCACTTTTAGCTTTTGTTGTTCTATATTTTTTTACAAACAAAAGTTGATGCCTATGTAAAGGCCTTGTAGGAACAGAAAACCATATATTGCCAGGGTCAAAAGTGCCATCAATGAATTTACCAATATACATAAGGTCATGATTAAGTAAACAATTCTGGAAGCTCAGCAAATCCACTGACAAGGAGATGCCACGAATCTCTAAATCGTTTTCCGAATGAGTCATAGCTTATTCGGTAACTTATATATAGATGATAAAAACCCTAAAGGGGTTTGAGTGAATGGGCCTTTGTTTACGAGAAATTTGGGTACAAAGTTGGG
>WUQG02425692.1:0-14764 GCA_011317285.2 Androctonus mauritanicus | reverse complement strand
AATCTATATACATCGCTGCCCCGCTATACTTATCCAATATGGCAGTCGGTTTCCTCAACTGCTTCCATTCAGGCGACTGGGAGATGCGCACTCTAGTAATAATATCTCTATGCTTGAAATATTTTCAGAAATCAAGCTTATTTTTCCCGATAAGTCTTTAAAAGAAAGTTTATGATGATTAAGAACTGGGTGTGATAAAATTATAAACTAGGATAAGATATAGTCATGAAAATTATACTACTCATTTAGTATTGTATCAATAAAACTGTGTATATTAGATGGGATATTATAAAGAATTTTTATTTTTACTTTCAATTAAATTATATGATCAAATTTTAAACAATTAAATATATATATATAAAGCGAACGTTTTAAATCATTAAAATAAATTTATAACAAATGCAAAAAATAATTTTGAATTTCATAATTGTCTATTATTTCGAAGGAATCCAAATCATTATCCATTTCAGGACAGCATTCCAACATGTCGCCATTTTGACTGCCTTCAAATTTTTCTTTTTCAAAAGTAGAATCGAATTTTTCTGCTACTTCATTTTTATAGTTTAATTTTCTTTTTGCTTTTAAAGTGCATAAGGAAGTTTTTATTGCTTTGTGGCTGGATTCAAAATTTTCTGCTTCAGTTTTATTTTCGAATTTAATTTCTGCTTCATAATCGCTTTCAGATTTCTCTACGAGGGTGTTTTCACGTTTGTTTTCTGTTTCGCTTTCGATTTTATTTATATCAGGATCTTCTGTGATTTGCACTTCATTACCGTCTTTGTTTTCATCGTTTTTGTCAAATTCGGTATTATCGTCATAACAATTTTGACCAAAAAAATTTTCAGGAATCAATTCTAAAGAGGACATGTGATTTTTAACCATATCTGTTTCCTTTGAATAAAATATTTTATTAGAATTTCTTTTTCGTTTCCTTGATAATCTATTATTAATATCATCTTCAAAAATTTCTTCAAATAAATAATTCCCGAAAAATTCTGAAGTAGGTGGTTTGAAATCAATATCAGAAGTTTGGATTAAATTAGATAAAAATAATACGTTAACAATTATTATAGTTATAAACAAAATGCTGATGTAGCAGTAAGCTTTATGCACTTGATTTTGATATAAATCTTTAAGATTTTCCTGATGATCTTCTTTCGTGTTATCAAAATTGCATTTCGACCATCCATAATCATTTTCTGAAGCAGGACATTCATCAGTTTCTTCGTTTTCCAAATTATGTTGAGAAAAACTGTAATCATCAAAATTATCATCCCAACAATTTTCATCGACTTCATCGTCCAAACTGTACTGAGATTTTTCATTCATTAGATCCTTTTTCATTTCATGCATGGCGAATGAGAAACTGTGTTCTTTATCTTGCAAATTGTGATTTTCGTTATTGAAACAAACGCCGATATTAGAAAATAGCACCCATATGAGATAGAGTATGAATGTAAGTCGAAACGCCATTATTTTAATAAGCTCTCTGAGGCAAGAATTATGGATGAAAAACTTTAAAAAAATCTTATCTAACACAAACTGAAAGATAAATTATAAATTTTGATTTTCCATCTTGCCACTATTACAATAACGTTGTTGAAACTGATTAAAAATGGAAACTTGTGATTATTACATAATAATAGATGTTACGATACTGAGCGCTGTAAATATATGTAGATAAGTTGGGAGTTGGCAACAGCGACCGATTTCGAAATTGAATTAAGCTGGCAACATTAGTTTCGCTCACACATTAGTGTGTGTGAGCGGGAGTCAAACCTGTTTCCATTTGGATCTTATGTATCTTCTTCTACCTTAAACGGTCAGAATAAATAAAAATAATTATTCTGTAAACTTTATGGATGTAAAAAACGAATGAAATCCTTTTTAAGTCTGTTCGCTGAACAGATCGTGAGAAAACACCATTAAAATATAAGTTGGAAGAGTGGGTTTTTTTCAAGAGGGATTCCGGACTCAACCGAGCTGTTAGAGTCCTTTGAAGGAATTCACTGGAGGATTTAAAGGATATGTTTCAACAAGTTGAGTCCAGAATTCCTCCTGAAAAATCTGGAATCTAGCAAAAAAATGCGATCTCTCAGATGGAAATATAGCACGCTGCCGATTAATATTTTAATGGTGTTTTTTCATTATCTGTTTAATAAACAGATTCAAATACAGTTTATTCCGTTTTTTCACATCACAAATTATTAAGAACAATCATTTTTATTTAAATTACTGCACCTAGGGTGCAGGAAATTGACATAATTTAAAATCAGATTGATTTTCCACCTGTAAATAGGCTTTTTGTCTGCATAATTTATATAAAATATAATTTAATGTCGTAATAATAATTGATTAGAGAAATTAAGCCACCATCCCTTTCATGAGATATATTTTACCTGTAAGCAGCCATATTTTAAGGCCACCACAGATTAACTAAGAGCCGTGGTAATGTCGTGCGTGAGGTTGATGATTGGGATTCAATGGATCGGGCCTGGGCTCCTCTTGAGAAACTAAAGGTATTGGTCCTAGAATTGAACCTGGTCCTCCAAAATAGTAAACGAAAGCTTTACCATCTGGCCAACCGAAATAACGAAAGATCAGAAGTAATTTTTATAAGAGAAAACAACGAATAGCAATAGAACAGAAATGAAACAAGAAAGAACACTATGTGATAAAATATGATCAATTTAAGAAATGTATTTTTATATTAATTTATATTATAAAAATTAATAGATATATTTGAATTTATATTATTAAATACAGTATTGTAATAGCATTATGTCATATAAACTTCTATAGATGGTAACCGGCACTCGTAATTAGTTTTGGAGACATTATTTCCTAAAATAATACATATTCTCTTCAAAAATAAAAGAATAAAACTAGAAATTTCAAAGTACAGTATTGTATTTATCATCAGAAAGAAATTTTGTAAGTAAATAATCAAGTGACCTACTTCTACAGAGATTCGCTGTAACACGTGAAGAGCATAAACACTACTTTGCCATCCTCATATTTTACATTTGGTTCGGTACTTGTACACGATTTATATTCGAACATATCGTTAGTATTAAATTCGAATATATCATTGCTAATAGAGATCTATATTAGTTTTATTTATAAAAAAATAATAATAATAACGACCAGGTTAAATAAATCAAGCCAATACATTTACATAGCATAACAAGGTATCAATTTTTGACAAACCAGTTTATTGCAAAACTTTATTATTAATGAAAAACTATAATAATAAAAAAGAATATGAAAAGATAGCGGATGCATAAATTTTAATAAAAAAAAAAAAAACAATAGTTTGAAAAATCACAATATTACGACATTTTCATACACTACTACATACTGAATTTTGGATAGAAGTATTAAATATTGCATTTTATATATAGAGTACAGTATTTTAAAATTGTTGTTACTTACAGAATAGATAGAAGGACTGATGTCAAATATTTTTTCATAAGTTATGGATGGCGTTGATGAGTCATCACAGATAGTTAAAGACATCAGTAGAAGGGCTGAAAAGTAAGTAACCCATGACGCATCATGATTACTTACTTTTCAGCACGATGGCCGAAGGAAAACAGGACGATTACAAATGGAAAACATAAGTGGATGATTGTTCTACTAAATCTTACAAATGTACTTAAAGTAATAGTCCTTCTGATATCTTTAACTATCTTCAACGCTATAATGACATACAGCATCCATGCATTAATTATTAAAAATGTTTAACTTTGTTCCCATTCCTCCTATCCTAAAAAAAGTTGCAATAATAATTCTGATGCACTACGTAATGATGAAAATTTAAGCAATCTTAGCTCCTAACTTTATATGTTTTTGATTATTAGATTCTGTGCATTGTCGAAAAGATGAAATATCATATATATATATTTTTAATAATTAAATCAGAAAACTGACAATAAAGAAAGACATTTAAATAGGAAATAAATAAATATGGTGAAGATTTTTACACTGTTAAATACTTTGATAAAAAAAATGAAGTATAAAATGTAGGCTATGTTTTCAGACATTATTTAATAATTAAATTCAATTAAAATGGAAGATAAAATGAAACAATGATATTTGTTTTATGAAAAATAATGCTACACAGCTTCGTTTTACATTATACAATCTATAATCCAATTGTTCTTAACTTTTTGATGACTCCATACCTTCAGTAAATTGTCCAATATAGTCCCATATCCCTTAAGAAAATTCTATCGCGTTCCATTCACATACTACCCAAATATAAATTAATACATTAAATAAAATAAATACCAATACCCAGAGATCGAATCCCATATCGTCGGTTAAGAACTCCTACTGTAAACGATTATTGAGAAAGTTTCAGAGATGTGATTCGTGTTCTACTGTCACAAATAATTTGTGATAACTAATAAAACTTTAATGAATCATAGAACAAATATTTAAATTTAATTAGTGATCAAGCAATGAACTTAATACTATAAGTTCAAACTAATAAGAAAAATCTATCAACAAATAATAGTTATAAAGATTATAAAATTCGATGAGGAATTTAAGTTTCCTTACCGAATTTAATAGTTTCAGTAAGGAGAATTACTGCATATGATCAAAAAATTTGAATATTTATTGCACATTATAGTATTTAATAGATTTAAATAACATTAAATAATTATTCATTTCTTCATTATTATGTTAAGAGATAAAAATATCGATAAAGGCATATCCCCAAGGATTTTGATACTCTCTAGTTATGTCACTTTATATTACGTTCATACTAGTCGAAGTTAACCAGGATAAAAAGATCAAGTTAACCGGTAATACCCAGTAATCGGAATAATTTCAGTGTTCATACGAAGTTAAGTCAGGGTTAAGTTAATCGAGATTAACTAGTTGCTCTGTTTCGTAAGGGCAGGTGGGACAATAGTCAGGAAAACTTATTTTGAGTAGGTAATGTCAGAATTTGGATCTACAAAGTTTAATTCATTATTGTATTAACTTAAATGATAATGTGATGGCTCGTAATATATAAAATATATAATATACACCTGAATTTCTTTCCTTCGACCTAATGTCATCTAAATGTGATTTTCAGAAGTTCATTAGAAAATAAACTTCAGTGTCTGTCCAATTTACAGCCTTTTATTAAATTTATTATCAGTGGTTTCTGTTTTATTTATGGATTGAAAAACCGTAATCTTTGAAAATGGCAATAGTCAACACTTCACTGTGACGTCACTATCCAGTTGAAAAGAGTTAATTAACTTCGTTATGCCAATGGGGTTAAGTTAATACCATTCCTCGCTATTTGATCGGGCTTTGTTAATTCTGTTCCGTTCAAAAGCAAAACTTGATCGGGATTAAAGACTTGACCGGAATTAACTTTGCTAGTGTGAATGTAGTAAAATAGGGTATAGAGCAGTGGTTCCCAACGTGGGGCGCACGCCTCACAGAGAAGCAATTTGATTTTTAAGGGGGCAATTCGAGAATGAGTTATCAACAGGGGGCAATTCGAAATAAATCCAAAACGTCATAATTCGAGGAGCCGAAACTCGGTGTGTGACTGTATTTTAGCAAAATTAATTATGCCTTTCATGATTTTAATGATGGAAAATTTATAGTCATTTAGTTCCAGATACGGAAAATTTTTTATACGATAAAGATTATTAAAAATTCTAAATATTCACAAGGTTTAAAATATCATTTGTTAGGTAGAGTTGCTGTAAAAAAGCAAAACAAGTAATAAACATTACATTAACGCTTTAATTACGATAACTGAGTTTAAGTTACAACAATGTGACTAGATCATAACATGTGGCATGTCACCCGGCGTGCTAATGAACTAAGAGATAGATCGTCTGAGTGTTGCGACACATATGTGGATTGTCTAGTTGTCATCACAAAAAATCCTATAATCTCCGTGAAAAATATATAAAACGAACAAAATTTATGTTATTTATAAAGTTTCGTTCTGTTAATATCATAATAGTTTACTTTGTCAGAACGAACTATCTTCTTTCGAATCTTTTGTTTATAATTTGATTCGACCTTTCTAAAAGAGAAAGTATAAACAGTATCACACTGAAAGTGAAATCTGTTTTCCTTTATTTAAACTTGTTCGATTTTGTGAATAATGATAAGGATTTTCAAAACAAATTGAAAGAGAATTCCTTTCCTCATTCCTTCTTGCATGAGTTTATCTTTAATTTTATAAAGTAACAATCGATAAATTTTAAATTTGTTTTCAGCAAGTTATTAACATTTTCTAAACATTTATTTACTGGAAGATGTAAAAAATATATAAAAGCTAAACTGTTAAAAATAAGTTTGAATTATTTTAAATTCTCTTATGCAAAAATTCTTAAATATATCTAACTAGCAGTATCCGTGCACCTTGTTGTACTTACAAATGAATTCAATAGAATTTGAAAGATAAATAATATTTTATTAAATCTTTAAAAGTAATTCCTGAACTCTCATCTTTAAATCTAAGAGCTTTACAGTGACAATATATTGTTTAAATGGACCCAATCATTACATCAGTGTCTGATTCGTACAATGTAGATGGATTATAGGTAAATGCAGAATTTTGCTTATAACCCCAGTGACATAGCCGCACAGATGCTACTTTTGAGCGTACAGTATATTCTCTTGCTTACGGCGACAGAGATCATTTTTTGTAATCTTGCAACCCTTTCACTCTCAGATTCTTCGGATCGTTTTTTCATGGCGGCCGAGCGTATCGCTTTTAATCGAGCGTTCCTTTCCTCATTCCATCTTACTTGAGTTTCTTCTAAACTTTCAGAAAACGAAACGCTTTCTAGAAGCATCATTTTCCTCTTTTTTTATTTCTGTTTTTTTTTTTTTTTAATTTTCCTCTTTGAACTTTCTTCGTCTACCTCACGCTCGTGTATGTGACTCCATTTTGGAACAAAATGACCCCTGGCGGAAAAAGTTCGCGGACTCTGTTCTCCAAAATAATAATAATAATAATAATTGTGCCAGGGGACTTATCACGAATTTCGGATTTTTCCCATCAAGGTGATAGCATTCACGATTATGTGCAAAATTTCAACATTATAACTCATTTGGAAGTACTATTCCAAAACCGAATACACATAAAAACATTCAGCTTTATATACTGTATATACAGGAGATTCATAAATATGTAGCATGTAAAAAATAAATCAAGTACTATACAATATAATATTGAAATATAGGAATGTTTGCTGCAATTTAGAAGCGACTATAGCATTTGTTAATCTCAGGGGCGGATTTCGGCATGGTCTTTATGGGCTGCAGCCCAGGGCCCCGCTCAATCAAAGGCCTCTCTTCGCGGTCCAAAATAATAATAACAATAACAATTTAAATTAAAAATTTAAGAAAAAAATTATACAAAATGTTTTCGTACCTAAAGTTTATTGTTTTAGTTTTGTTGTATCAGTTTCATTGTTGGATTTCAACACTATTGGATTTGAATAAAATATCAAACGTTATTAATTTAAATGACAGTAAATAGTAAATACGACTGTCTTCTATCGGCTTTGTCGGTAATCGGTAAAATCAAAATATATTTTGTCGTTTGTTAGTTATGTAAATAATGTGACAATGTCGAAATGAGAGTGCCAGTTTAACTCCTCTAAAGAATGTTAGCTTAACGTAATTCTTACCGTTTGACATTTTAGGTTAACTTGGGTTAATTAGATAGACCCCCAAACAGTAATCCAGGGTTCCTAAAGTTAACGGCCCTCCTGATTAATCTCATAATTTTCATCTTAAAATCAACCAACCAAATAGCTGCTTCCAAACTGTAGCAGATGTCCTATTTTCTCTGTAAGATACTTGGTACATTTTTGTGCATTAGATGTTTATATAGTACTACATATATAAATGAAAACTATTCCTCTAGGACACTAGCAATAATTATTATATAGTATTATTACGCACACACATTAATAATAATAATAATGACAGAACAATCTTAACAGACAAAACCGTACATCACAACAGACCAAACATCACTCTCATAGACAAACAAAACAAAGTTACCTACATTATAGACATCTCTGTACCCAACACACACAACATCATGGAAGCATTCACCCAAAAAATTAGCAAATACACAGAACTCTCATAAGAAATTAAGCATCTTTGGGGAATGCAAAAGGTAATTGCCAAAAATGTTAGTAAAATAAAAATAGTTTATATTTCCACAACTGCTCACTGTGCTAGATTATCCCTCTAATATTACATGTGTTCTAAGCAGTATAATCGAAAAAATGAATAGTATTTTTTATTATGAATATTCAATGCTGATATTTATACTAATTCAAATGTTAAAATAATTTTCAAAATAACGATTCCTTAAGTTCAGTTACTATTTTTATTAGAATAAAAACATATACAGTATTTATTATATTTTATTACATCCCTTCATTGTATTTATATAGATTGATAATTATGTGATAGGTTTTCACAATTACTATATTAAATTATCATTAAGACCTTTTTTATTACCTCTGCTTGTTAATACAGATGTTACATTAAATACAACATACCTATCTCCAAGTTATTAACAAATATTTCTTTGTGCCTTAAACAGAAAATAATAATTAAATTATTCTCATTTTTAATTATATTTGATGTTGTTTGATGTATTTTTAATGCACTTTTATAATTTTTAACTAAATTTTTCTAGTAAATTATATTAAAATCTGATTCCAAAATAAATCTGCTCAGAAAAATAAATTTGATATTAGTTTTTAAAAATTCTTTTCTAAGATCAATTTCCAGATATAAATTTTATCAAAGTTGATTAATATGTTCAAATTTAAAAAATAAATTTCTTTATTATATCTATATATACTATGTTCACTTTATACATTCGACATAGGAATAAGAATGAAAAAATATATAATCATCAAATATTTTCTTATTAAATTTTAATCAGTTTTAAGCATTAACCTTAATACAGCATTTTTTTTTTCCCCCAAGGAATTGAAAATAATGCTAATGTTTTATATTGAGTTATTTTTATGTTAATTATATAAGTTATTTAACAAAAGCATGAATTATCATTTAAATTTACATAGCAATATTAAAAATATTAAGTTTATTAATTTTGTTATTAAAAATGCAAAATATTTTTGATGAATAAATTTCATAAATTTTGACTTGTTACTCCAAGTTCAAAATTTTATGCGAGAATGACAAAATTCACCGAAATATGCTGCAGAGAATAACTAGCCAAAACTCTTAAGAAATTTTATGATTGATCAATTATGATATTTTTAACTATTTGAGCATTTATATGAATTGAAATTTAAAAAATTTTTTCCATTTATTCTCATATTAGTACGAATTTCACAACATATTAATATTAATTTGGATTTCTATTTTCAGTATTAAAATACAAAAATTCGACAAACTTAAATTCTTTAGATTTATTTTATGTTTTTTGTTTAATTTATTATTAGCCATATTAGTGAAATATACTATTTATTTTTAAGAGTTACTTATTTTGATAAAATTTTTGAATGTCTAACTATATGCCTCTAAGTTGGATGAATAATGGATAACCTACATTGTAGTTTTTCTTCCATATACAGGCATACCTCATTATTGCACTGATTACATTTCAAACCATTGCTATAAAGAGAATCACAGTTTTTATTAACAGGTAAATTTTACTTGTTTTTATAATGCATATAAAAGCTTAAAAACATGTTAACACTATTATTAATTAAGTCACAATAGTGCTACATCTAAAATACTTGACCATATGACCATGTTTTAAAGCAATTTGCATATCATCTTGGAGGATCCAGATTTGATTCTAAGTCTCATATCTTCAGTACTTCAGGATGGCTCCAGGCCTGACCCATCTATGTGTTAATTTATGTTTTATATATTTATTCTAAATATTATTTTGCAGATAATTTTCATTTTGAGATATAAAATAAAAACATGGAATATAAAAATCGTCTATTTAACAAAATGTTGTAAATCAAGATATGTCTGTATATTGTAATATTAGTGCTTGATTATTTTATTCTTTTGAAGAGATTAAGTAGAATTAATAAAATTTATGTAAAATCATTTTTGGAAACATATCATCATCATTCACCCAAAATTTAGAGGCATGAGGTAAGTATTTAAAAATCTTACCTGTTTTCTTACATAAAATTACTTTCAAAGTAATTCTGAATTTTTGCATTATATATTAGCAGAATTTCCCCAAGTTGATTCAATAATTATAGTTTTTGTAACTAACAGATGTTTTATTGTATGTACAATACAACATTGGTATTGATACTATTCAATTTCTTGGGAAAATATATTAAAAATGATGTATGCCATTAATTAAAATTTAATAGGAAAACCGATTAGTGATTTATCTTGTATTCATTTTCCTATGTTACTCATACAAAGTGAACATGTAATACAAAATACAATGGAAGACTTAAGATATGGAAGACATATAATTCTTGAAATCTTAAAAGATTTAAGAACTATTTTGTTCAGTATAGTTACTAAGAGCTTTTCTCAATACAGATACACAAAAGTCTGCATCTTCTTGAGTGATGCACATAGGAGGCTTGATTCTAAATACCTGGAAAAATAAAATATGTAAATAAAAACAAACAAGATCTAAATTTACAGCATATAAACTAAAATAGAAATTGTAAATGATGATTATAATTTTTATATTTAATAAGTGAATTAATCTTTTAAAATTAATTAAAGGCATGTCAATTAAATCAGTGGTACTCAAAACGATATCTATATTTAAAAAAAAAAAAACAAAAATTTGTCAAAATTCATTAAGTTTCACATCAAATGATAACCTTATTTAAAATTTGGAAAACAAGCTCATTAACTTTAATAGTTTACAGAATACAATTATTTAAAGATGCCAACATGCATCCAAATCTGCATTTCTTACATTTAATTTTAATTTTTGTCACATTCCTTACAAATCAGATATCCAAAATAATCTGAAATTTTTCATTTTCTGTATATAAAACAAATGCAACTAGTATATTAAAAATAATAAAAACCTTCATAGTTCAAAATTAGTTTTCATTGACATGAATCATCAGAAAAGATATGTAATTCTTCACAAGAGTTATTTAACAATTGCTCTCTTTCTTTCGAATTAGTACTTCTCATATTAGTAAATATCAACAACATTTTTATTCACAGTTCGATTTTCTGTTTACAAGAAACTTTTTATTAATATTTCCTAAATGAAAATTATTCTCAATTTGGAATAAAACTGTGTTTGAATATTTATAAAAAATTTGTTGAAATGTAACATATTGATAAAATTTTATTAAACTAAGAGTAGTTTGAAATTACATATCAATTTATGGAAATATTTTTTATATTCTTCTATAATGTTTGACTTGTGTTCATTTGCATTGACTAAGAAGCAAAAATATTTTTAGATCTCTAATTCTTCCATAAGCTCAATTGTATGCTAATATGAGAGTTCATTATTCAGAGTCCCTTTATTAGCTATTATGATTTGCAGTTATTAAATTACAAGTATATATCTCTTGAAAATATCTTTGTTAGCTATGATATATGAACTGTTTCTTTGTAGATGAATGAAATTGTTATCAATATTATTATTAATGATAAGCAATATATTATTATTACAAGATTGTATACAGATAATTTTATAATTTCAAACATTAAGATCTAAATATGAAAATTTGACTATCCAATTTCCTTATCAATCATCAAAATGCTTGGTTAGATTCAAAATCATTAAGCCTTTTAGCTGAACATTAACATTATATTAATTATTACAGTTCTATAAACTTCTTTTAAGAACATTTTTAGATTTTTTCAGTCCTCTTCAATTACATCTATAAGCATCAAAATAGAATTTCTATTAAACAACAGAATGCTCATATGCATTCTATCATTTCAAACTCATTACCATGGCTCCTCAGCTATCTTTTGTAAACGTTATAATTTATTAATGTCTTCAAAATATTTGCTGCATAATTTTCACAGCATTATTGCCTCACAAACTACTTTTACAGTACGGAAACCTACCTATTCTACGTAGTTTCATACACAGTTTCTTCTGCTCATATAAGTTTCTTTCTAAACTTAAAATAGTCTTTAACCCTTTCAGGGTTCATGCTGTTGGCTCAACAGATGATATCAATACAAAACTGGAGATATAACTGCTTAAACCTTAAACTACATATTAAGGTTTAAGCAGTTATATCTCCAGTTTTGTATTGATACCTATTCTACTTCTTCCTATTCTAAATTTTTCATTAGTTTCTTTAGTATCTAAGGTTCTGTGAGCCTGTGGGCAGCACTCCTTCGTTTTGTGGTAGAATTATGTTGAAACTTGAATATAGAATATTGTATAAATTTTTTCATTAAAAATGTAAAAATAAAACTGTTGTTATGTATCAACTATTATTATGTATCAACAAACTGTTATTATGTATCAACAATTTAGAAGGGGGTTTTGTTAAACCCCCTTCTAAATTGTTGATACATAATTTCAACCAGAATGGAGGTAGGCGTCACACATGGAACTACTTAACTTTGGGAAAGAGGAAGAAAAACAAAAAAACAGGGAAGTCTCTGAGAAATGGAAGTGTAAAGACAGAGAAAAATAAGTCACCCAAGAAATAATAAGAGAAAAAAGGAGAAGAAAAGAAAGCCTCTAAAAAAAGACACAAAAAAAGAGGCGAGTGAAAAATTAGAATTAAGGACTTACACGAAAAAGAAATAATTAAGAAAATGCAACATTATCCAGAAATATCCAGATCAGGAGTCTTCCACTTCTTCCTTCCAAGAGAACACAATTTCCTTCAGGTACGTTCTGGTTGAACACAGTACGTCCCCCCTTGTAGATACAATTAAGAATACAATGCTTCGTTTTGTTATTATGTCAGCTTCGTTTTCTTTTTAATGCAATATTTCTTTTTTGTAATAAATCTTTTATTTTCTTTTATTGTATCTTTTGTGTCTTCAATTCTGCCAAGTTCTGGATCTCTTTGTGCCATGGACCCCTCTGTGCACCCTTAAACCACACAAGATCATTCTATCATAAAACTACAATATGTATCAGCCGTGATCCCCACAGTTCACCACTATTATTAATTTAGAAGTAGACTGGGAAGGTACTGTAGAGAATAAAGATAAGATTGGAACAGCCAGAAATAGTTGCAATTTTTAACCCATCTATGGTCACATGAATCACCATGAAAATCCAATGCAGCATGAGCTCTAAACTTACATTTTTATTCAAAACTTTTTGTTATTTTATAATATAAATTTTTAGAATGAATAAAAATTTTATTTTCCAAAAAGTATCTTCTTTATTATGCAAAAATATAATTTTTCTACAATATACTATTCTTTTTTAATAAATTTTAATATAATTTAATATTTTTTATCAAAAGTACGTAAACAAACAACTATCAAACAAGGCATTGCATTTCAGACAGTCAAAAATCTTTTCTCGAAATCAAAACAAACATAATTCCTGTATCCTTTGTAAACACTGGCGGATGTTATGATGTAAGCAGTGTTTCTCAACCTTCCAGTATTTGCAACCCAATTTTTCCTATTTATAAGTATATTATACAGTGTACATTTGTATTTTATTTTTTTATTATGTCAGAATGTATTTTGTTTTGCTTTTCTTTCAGTAAATTAATTAATTTTTTTAATAATATTTTCTTTTTGATATGATGGCAACCCTTCATTTAGTATTATTGTGTCCCTCTAGGGAGTGCACCCCACAGGTCGGGAATCCCTGATGTAAAGTGATCCAAGGTCATTGGAGATAAAACATCAATGAGAAAGGCACATGAACAAGGGCAATAAAACTTAATTGTCAAAGTGTGAAATATTATTTTAAACTTTGATGGCTTTAAAATTGCATTTTATATCAAATTTTATTTCATTTTCTAATTTTGTCACATCTGATTTTTTTGTTTATTTTGTAAGAATATATAATCAAAAAGATATTTTAAATTTTTTACAAAATTTTTTATTGGATGTTTATAATATGCAAACTATGATGATAGACAGATTCAAAAAGTCAATCTATTTTTATAATTAATGAGAACAAAGTACGTTTTATTTTGGTTTAAAAAGAAAGGTTAAAAATATAGTATTTGTTATATACGGTGATACTAGGATCAGAATTTTTGACATGCGTGTACATCATTTCCAGCTAGATCATAACAGTCATTTCTTAAAATTTTATTTATTATTTTATCTTTTAATATTTATTTTCTAATTGCATACTTATATTTTATAAAATTTTTACTGGGAACTTTATGAAACCTTATTAAAATTTATTAGTATAAATAAAAGAAAGAAATGGCCATGTTGTCAGAATATATTAAATCCTTTTTCAAAATTTAATAAATGGATTAAATAAAAATCTGGACTAGGTGTCTTTAAAATTCTAGAATTAGATAAATAAGATATTAAAGTATTTAATAATGAGGAATTTTGTTAAAGTTTATCTGTATAAATGTAATCAGAAATTTGATAGATTATTTACACATGTTGCAATGAAACTAGCGACAGCCACATTATAAAACGATCTAATTTTAAAAAGTATTAATTATGTATATTACAATATCTCCTGTACAGAATTGGTCCAGTATGAGCTGACAGTCTTCAAATGTCTGTAGACAGTAGCGTTCGCAGGATTTTGTCAAGGGGGGTTTATTTTGAAATTTGTTACATTTTGTCACTGAGGCTTCCTCTA
>WUQG02425681.1:0-11781 GCA_011317285.2 Androctonus mauritanicus | reverse complement strand
AATCTTTGCACTTCAAGGTTTCAATTTAAGCGTGTAAATTGATTCCTGAAGGTTAAATAGAAACTTCATCGTTCATTCATTGCTCTAACATGAACAAAACGTTATAAATAAAGATCCTATCTATAGTTGTTTTTTTTAAGAGAATGAAAAATAACATGTCAATAATTAATTCGTATAAATTATAATTTGAATATTATGATAGACAAGCTAAAGGAAAGTAACCCAAATAACTAAATGAATTTTTATAAAATCGAAATGTCATTATGTTCTGATTTTAGAGTTATCAATGACATCGATCCGAGTTGTCCTTCTTTCAAAAAAAAAATTTCAAAATTGCGTCAACGCCCAATCAACAGATTCCCTTCCTGCCGTTAATCAAGGAACAGGGACGAATGTACTGTACGTTTTAAAAATTAAAATAAGAGTAATGTAAGAAAACGATCACATTTTCATATTCAGTGCCAATCAAATCAACCGATACATATATTTTTTCTTTTTCTAAATTAGAGTGAGAATTTACTATTACGATAGTTTTACTCATATTTAGGTCAGTTCCTGAAAGCAATAGGCTACATGTAATACTCACTTGGTCAATAACATTAAGAAAAGAAATATAATTTAGAGGTTGTTGACTCGTTATCCGGAATATGTTATTGTTTCTAAATCAATTTTTAATATATTAAAACCGATAATAGATAATTCCGCTTTCAATTAGACTACTAAAGATGATGTATAAGTTAAGTTTATATAAATATATCTCAAAATGGTTAAATTTAGATATTCTTTTTTTAAAATTGATTTTTTTCTTAATGAAGGAAAGTCGAGTATTAATAGACAATTAAATCTTTTAAATATATATTGCGCTAAAATTATTCACGGTTGAAAAAATCGGACATGTTGAATAATATTTTTTTTATTTAATTTTAAACGTTTAAACAAAATATATATATATATATATATATCGCGGCTTTGCGATCAGTGATTTGGGTTCGTTTTCGGGTCATCGAGAAAGGGCGAGTTCAAGGACGTAATTTTATCTGCCAGACAATTTATAAGAGAAACACCCAAAAAAATACAATGAATACGACATTACACCTTAGAATTCAGGCGTTTCTTAAATTTTATAATTTAATTTTATCAAATGCGACTTATTTAAAACTTCTTTCATCCCTTAAACTAGCGGGGGGTGATAAGCAATTTAAAAATAAAGAATACGAACGAACAAAATAATAAATTTTCTTAAAAATATAATTAAAGATGATATAAATCTTACTCCTCTGAAGAATTCAGTTATTTTTAAGTCGTACGTTCATAACTTGCATTACGTTTTCGGAGTGCACGATAGAAATCCATGCAAGAATCGAAAGATTTCGCATCTTGTAGAATGGTACAACTTCAGGAAGAAGATATAGATAAAGAGGCACAGTACTTTCTACGTAGAAAAGTAAAAATCTGTACTCACCTGACAATCTCACTAATAATAAAACTGTAAAGAGTGTGTATATAAAATAATTGTCCATCTCCAGACATAGACTTCTGTCCTACTTAGAAGGGGAGACTTGAATGACGACTTGTGCAAAGACGCTTGAACTTTAACCGCTTAAACTATTAAAATAGGTCTTAGAATTGCGAGAACCAGTAATACTGCCTACTGGGGGAGGGAATCTGGTTGGATTCATTGGCCTTTGTGGAGGTTTGTTTCTTTACTTCTGATTAGTCGGGTGATGCTGGTTGTCTTTCTTCATTTTTTTTTTTATTTCTTTTTCTTTCAGTTATGAATTTTAATATTATTTTATCCTCGTTTCGCACTGAATACAGTGGTTTCTCTTATTTATTGAAATTATTTTATGACCTTCGTTATTCACACGCATCGTTTGATTAGGTCCGAGAACATATTGAAGATATATGTACCTGTCTCTATCAGGGAACTTGTTCTCGTTTTGTTAAGAAATTAAACCGTGAGAAAGATTGTGCCACGGGAAGTGAACTTTACCTTTTTTTTTAAAGATAATTAGATTTAATTAGTATATATTTTTTCAAACTTAATTTCTAAAAGAAGTTTCGAGATGATTTCTCTTAGAAAAAAACAACTCGACAGTTGTTTGCTTGGCTTTGCTTTCAGGTATATTTACGCCTGTTAAAAGTCAAAAGAAACTCTTCCAAAAGATTTCAAATTATTGTTTCAAAAGTTCAGATTGTTATTGATCAAAAACAAAAATCATTTATGATTTTGAAATTATATATATAACGCTTTGTATATGTTTTAATAGACCGTATCGATATCATATTTTGCAACGTATAAAATTTTATGTAATATTTAATCTATACTATTGAAATAAAACGGAAAGGCACGATATTATCGTGGTTTTTGACAATTTCATGCTTGATAAATCTTTTGTTCTAGAACAATTCCACTTTCTGTTTTAAAATTAGGTCTAGTTATGTAGAGGGCCACACTTGGCCCCAATATAAGTATAAACGTTTAACATGTTTTAATCCCGAAAAAAAATTCTGGCAACTGCTAGACACTCAACGTAGATTAAAATAAATCATAAACAGTAGTTTGGAAATTGAAAATCTGCAAATTTAGTTAAGATTAATGAATATACAATCTGTCAATGGGGTATTTAAATTATATTTTCCATAAGTTCTAATAAAATTCACATATTTGTTATCAAACCTATGGAGAACTATATTCAAAAATGTATTTGAATTTATGAAAATCCATTGATATACAGTGGCGTACCAAGGGGAGGAGGGGACGGACCGCCCCGGGCTTCTGATCAGGGGGGCCTCCGAAGAACTTTAAGTTTTAAGTATATGTACTGTACGTATATGTAGGTTGTTTTTTCTTTAGTCAAGATTTTTTTGTTTTCCAAATCATTTTAACTATTTAATTTTGATTAAATAAATGTTAATTATATATTTGTGTTGATATTTTGTATGGTGATAATTCCAATTAAGAGGGCCCCAGGAAGACTTCCGCCTCGGGCCTCGATAGCTGTAGGTCTGCCACTGTCAGTACGATCAGTTATTAAAGGTTTCTTTGTTTAAATTAAGGATATAAAATATAACCGACTGATTTTCATTTTATTGATAGATATCTCGATGTCCAACATATAAAAAATTATATGTTTTAGTCGATTCGGTGAAAAATTAATGTTATAAATGTGCAGTACATAAAAATGATAAATCGAATGACGTTTAGCTTTAAAAAAAATGCCTGTATAAACACCAAAAGTGATTCCAAAAATAATTCTCAAACTGATTATCACATCATCTTGATGAACAGCAGCAACTACAAGAATTAAATGATAGTTTGGGAATTATTTTTTAAAGTACGCTATTAATTTCTATTTTCTTACGAACTGCGTTATTAATAATAAAAAAAAATTAGCAATAAACAATTAAAATCTGTATACAATAATTTTTATAATTTTAAAAACGATATTAATAAAATAAACGAATCAGAACAATTCCCCATATACGGTATTGTATTTCCGAAAGTGACGTCATTACCTTCACCGCATTTTTACGATAAGGTTTATAATCAGAATTGCTAATCAGAATGTAAGTATAATTAAAAACGAACTATAAAAAATATGCAGTAAAACTTCATTTACGATACAGTTCAGTAATTGAATTACATTCACAGTTATACAGTGGAGGACCTACAGCTATCGAGGCCTGAGGTTGAAGTCTCCCTGGGGCCTCCCTAATTGGAATGATTACAAAATGTCAACACAAATATATAATTAACATTTATTCAATCAAAATTAAATAGTTAAATTGATTTGAAAAACAAAAAATCTAAGGCTAAAGAAAGAACAACTTACATCTAGCAAACAAACATATATATCTTAAAAAGCTTATTAATCTGCCAGTTTTGATGTTTTACTAAAAATATTTTTAACTTTTGTAGCAATTAAAAAAGCTAAAACTGTTTTTTTTTTTTGCCAATTTTGACTTCTGTAAATTTTTTTATAGCTTCATCAAAATTAATGTTTTTTAGCTACTGCATTTTCAATGGAAAGGATGGCCAAACCGTTAAGTCTTACTTGGCTCATTGTTGAAGATAGCTTTTAATCAGCTTCAACTTTGAAAAGCTTCTCTCGCAGGAAGCAACTGAAACACTAGGATCGGTTGTATAAACGAAGACTAATTTAGACCGGGACTAAGCAAGAAACTTGCTTTAGCTTCGGTCTGCTTGTGCCCAGTCTAAATTTGTCTTGTTTAAACTAAGATTAAGTATTGGTCTAAGGCTTACTGGTTAGACCAATATTTAATCTTAGAATAAACAAGATAAATTTAGATTCGCGCAGACTAAAGCAAGTTTCTTGCTTAGTCCCGGTTTAAATTAGTGTTTATACAACCGGCCCATACAGTATACTTAAAACTTAAGGCTCTTCGGAGGCCCCCTGATCAGAGGCCCGGAGCACACATCCCCCTCCGCCCCCTTAGTACGCCACTGCAATTATAGGATGCTTAATACTAAATTTTTAATCTACAACGTAAAAATTTATCATCAAGCATTTGAAATAGTCTCAAATATTTTAATAAAGCAAAATTTAATTAATCAATCAATGTCTAATTATAATAATCGGAAAATAAAACCAATTAAACTGCATATATAACATATTATTTATCCAAAAAGTTTCTTTAGATACTAAAAAATAATTCATTTAAAAATGATCTCATCTGCTTATATTTACATTCAAAAAATTTTTCCAGAAAATTTTTGAATGTAAAAAAAAAATGAAAACCAGATGTCTGGCCTTATTAATCTATGAATGCGATTATTTTAAGATTCGTTCAAGCATGAAATAAATTTATAGAAACAAAACAAAACAAAAAAAAAATCGACAGAGGCTTTATGGAGCCGAAGATATAAAATAAGAATGATGCTAATATCAACAGAAATTAATCAAAAAGAAAAATGAATACTGTACTGTCCTCAAAAATTTTATGACATCACATATGTTGTAACTGTAGAGACATTCACGTTTTCTGCTGGATATGATCTTTCAATCGGTTTTAGTTGACGAAAGATTAAATTTAATTGTGTAAACTGTTAATATGAATAACTTTTAACAAAAAAAAAAAATTCGGAACATGAGGTTGTTAAATAATATTTCGGAATCCAATTACAATTTTATTAATTATAAATTAGTAATAAAATAACTTATACAACATACAGAACTTATACAGTTTAAGTTCTTTGTCTTATATCTGCAATAAAGTTTCATTTTTTTTGGGCAACTTTCTATTAAAATACATTCGATTTTTATAATTAGCATGTATAGTAGAACCCCGTTTATACGTTTCTCACTTCTACGTTTTTCGCACTTGTACGTTGTGTTTTGTACACTCGATTTTTCATGTAAAACCATCCCACTTGCACGTTTTCGCATTTGTATCCTATTATTTTTATTCCGCCAGAATCGTTTCGTAGCACTTATAGGGCCTACATAAAATCAAAGAAATCTTGACCAAACTTTTTCGACAAAGGAACAATTTGTTATACTGTACACTACATTATCTAACCAAATAGAAAGTAGAATGAATACAAAAGTAAAACCAAAACTTATCTCACCAGTCTTTCTATCGAAAGTTCCGAACGTGTTGACAATGTTCTAAATGATAACAGATATTATCAGTTACTGTTTGGAAACTTTCAACTTCTGAATGTTCAAATTAAAAACATGTGGCTTTAAAATTGGATACGTCGAAACAATTAATCTGTCGCATTTAAAAGACATATATAATATGAGATTTTTAATAATAAAAAAAAAAAGGCATTGAAAAAAATATAAAAGGCATAAAACATTTGGTTAAAACAGTAACAGTTTAAAAATAATCAAGAAACGGCAGAATTTCAGAAAAATTGAGACAAATTCATCTTATTCAAACAGAAATAAGTCTTCGTTTCATACATTTAAATATGATTAATTAATCATATTAATTTAGTACTTCAATCGCATATCTAGAGAATGCTACAATGTCCTTTCAATGACTCTCCCTTTCACGTTTGGACTCATCCACTTCAGAAGTTTCAGCTTTTGTTTTACTTTTGGAATTCATTCTACAGTACAGGCATTTTTCGCAGACAGATACTGTAGTGTAGCTTACACTACAGTATCACTACTGTAGTACTGTAGTGTAAGTTATTGCATCGAAAAACAAACTACAATTGATTCTTTATGCCAAAATAATTGTATTTGCCCATCATGGTTAATTAAACTTCTTAATTTTAAGTTTTAATGCATGGAAAAAACATATGTAGTTTAACTTTTTTAAGTTTTAATGTATTTTTTCAACATTTAAAGTTAAAAAGTTTCATTTTAACGTTAATTTCACCCCCTTTAAAAACGTATAAACGGGGTTCTACTGTATTTGTAGAACATTAAATTGTCATGATTCTATATTAAAACGACACATATTCTTAATTTATAAGTAAAATATATTTTAACTATGACATTTAGGCAATTATATAAACTTTGTGGCCTTACAGACTGGTAGCAACATATTTATAGAATTTTTATCAAGGAGAATTTGTCCAATCGATATCTGTTTCGAATGAATTATGCCAGATAGTTGCATCTCAGTATGAATATATTCTACAGAAAATGGGATAATGATATTTGAATTTATTTTGAAAGTTAATTGTTTATTAAAACACGTCATTTAATGAAAAAGATCATCCTAATAATCATTAGATGAAACTGCACAAATATTTATGTCAACGTAATACTTGTAACGAAATATGGAAAATGTACTTGAAATTTTTGGTGGCTTATAATTTTTTAATTTAAAATATAATTTATCTAATAAACTTTCATTAATTTTATAGGAAAATCATTCGGAATTCAATGGAGTTGCGGGATTGGCGTTGCTTTTAGCACGAATGTGCGATACAACTCACTGTTTAAGTGCTACCGATGCAGGTAGGACGCCTTTAAAATTCTCTTTTTTTTTTTAAGTGTTTAAACGAAAATTATGTAAAATTAACATTGCTATTTTGTTTTTTTAATTAGAGAAAATGTTGAGTGAAAGAGTACATTCTGAAGCGAACGGATTTAAAACTGTCAAAATGAGAACCAAGTATATACCTACTCCCCTTTGGATATGGCATTCGGATAGTTACGACAACATAGGTAAAGCTCTGGCAGAAAAACAGAATACAGATTTTCTCTTCATGAAAAAACAGTTGGAGTTATACGGGAACTGGAATCATAAATCATCCGTAGAAAAATATTTGGTTATTACAACTTACAAAATACAAAAAATGAATCAGGAAGAATCTTTGCATCGTGGAGTGTTGTTGAAAAATGCCCAGAAACATCTAGTCTGTAAATGCGATTATGATATGTTTTAAAATTTTTTTTTTTTTTGTTATACTATTTTTTTAAATTTGATCTCCGATTATCGACTGTGATATTTTTAATTTTTTTTTTTAAATTTATATATTAAAGGCAGTAAAATAATAATAATAAAAAATAATATGATGTAAGTCTCATAGGCCTTAAATAAAATATGTGCAATATTTCAAAAATAATTTTTTTAAGATTTCTACTTATTTTAAACATACTTTTAAATTAATTTTTAACTATTTATAAAATTTAAGAATAAATTTTACAAAAATTTCTTTCAACTAACTTGTAAGTTTTGATTTTAAATTTTGGTAACCAAATATAAAATTTTGCAGCCGTGTCATATAACATAATTTTTATTTATAATTTATATATGAGGAAAATTTCTCATAATTTTTTTTTTTTAATGCATAAAATCAAAATATATTTCTTTTACATTTTGTAACAATTACTGTATCAGCATTAATGACAAATAAGTAAGATGATTATTGGATTCAAACTTATTTTGATTCACATTTTACAAATCAATTATAATATTTTCTTCAAGTATATACTGTATATATATATATACAGGGACACCCTGTATATATATGTATACAGGTGTATAGGTATGTTTTCAGCTATATACTGTACTACTATATTCTTCAAGTATATACTGTATATATATATATATATATACACATGTGTATACATTTTTTGGACACCCTGTATATATACCTTCAATTGTCTTTGCATTTCATTTATGTTCTCACACTTGCTGGTTAACATTTCAGGATAAATTTTCTTTCTTCAAAACTTAGTTGTGTTTCATCCATTATTTCAAATCAGTTACACCTCAAAAGAATAAAATTTTAATGAGTTACAGGCTATGAACATGTATAGGCCCTATACATTTTTTTGGGCCACCCTGTAGGCCTATATATTTAGGAGTTACAGCAATAGCAATGATTAATAAAATAATTCATTTAAATGTATGGTGTATATAATAAATAAAATAAAATAATAAATAAATGTGAATAATATATTTTTATTTGAATTTAAGTCAACAGTGTAATTTTCCACATGTTCGTTCTACCGGTTACCATACAAAAAATTATCGTTCTTTGAAAATCCAGATGGTCTGGATAAAGAAGATTATACGAAAATGATATAGTTTACTTATGTGTAAATATAACGCAATATATGTAATAAAGTTATGTTAGTTTTTACATTTATTTTAAATTTGGGGAAAATTATATATAATTTATCCTGTGAAGAAGAAAATTGCGCTAAATATAACCGTGAGGAAGATGAGAAAACTGTGAAGCGGAGAAAATTCTGAGAGGCATCTTCCAGCTGAAAAGACAAAATGCAGTATATAGATTTTAAATAAATATTTATTGTATATCAATTATAATATTTAGAGTTTGATTTATAATTTTCACTCGTTATATTGAATAGTTTAACACAAAATACGGTAGACGTCCGATTAACAGCGTATTTGGCGAAATTAATTAATATCCCGACTACGTTAATTATACTGGGTGTTCTAGAACAACGCGGACAAACTTATAGAGGAAGTAGAAGGGCTCAAAAGAAGCCATTTTTGTCTAGTCAACAGGGCATCTAAAGTGCCCTTTGACTAGACAAAAATGGCTTCTTTTGAGCCCTTCTACTTCCTCTATATGCCCTGTTGACAAGTATATACTTGTCAACAAGGCATCTAAAGTGCCCTGTTGACTAGACAATAGGACATCTGTTGAAAAGTTATAAGATGTTCCGTATCTTATAACTTGTCAACAGATCTGTAACTTTTCAGCAACAGATCTTATAAACTTCCACATCTTATAACTTGTCTGTAACAGATCTTATAATGTTCCGCATCTTATAACTTGTCAACAGATCTATAATTTATCAATAACAGATGCCCTGTGTCTAGTCAACAGGGCACTTTAGGCGCCGTGTTGACAACAGGGAACAACAACAACAACACGGCATCTGTTGACAAGTTATAAGATGTGGAAGGGGCATTCAAAGTTGTACTTTTTTCGTTATTTAAAGTAAACGGTTTTTTCATTTTTTATGATATTTGACACACAGAAGTAGTTGGAAGATTGCAATAACTTGGCATATGGATCGTTGTGATAGCGACTGTGGGGGTGGAGATAGGATTTTTATCTAAAAAAAAAAGATGAATGCTTTGTAGTTTCCAAAAATGTGAGACTATATTCTTCAAGAGCATTAAAAATTACACATAAAGATGCTCTCCATGCACATCGATAGGATGCACCATTTCCGAGATAATCGACTGCGTTTCAGAATTTCCTTACTTGTTACTTTTCTGCACAACTAATTGCCTTACAGAGAAGCTGACATGCGACAATGTTTGACAAAACGTAAGACAAATGTAGGCGATTTAGTAGTTATGGTGGTTTAAAAACATAAAGAAAACAACAGAAAATAATAAATTAACACGTTTATTTACAAAAGGTGCTCAAAAAACTATTTTCTTACGCAATTCGGAAACAAAGCACTTTAGACACCTTGTTGACTAGACAAAAATGGCTTCTTTTGAACCCTTCTATCTCCCCTATAAGTTTGTCACTCGTTCTGGAACATCCTGTATAGTGAGAGAGAGAGAAAAAGAGAAACCTTCTATATTTAGAGACCTATAAGATATTTAATTTACTGATACGCTTATCACTAGTAGTATATTTGAGAGATATATATTAAACTAGACGTTTCAAGCGATTAAAGTGCTAAAAACACGGATAGAAAACTGTGAATAATTATATTTTTAAGAGCAGTATCATATGACACCTATCCAGTGCTGATATTCAAAATATTTAACAACCGGTACGATATGCATACTGTGCTCTTTAAAATTGTAAATATCAAACCACTGCAAAAAAAATTAACTTGCGTAATCAGTAGTCAAGCTTACTATTTTACAAAAGAATTAAAACGGACTAACAATAAAATTAAAGTTAAAACAACTGTTTAGTAGTAGTACCACTACTTAATTAGAAGCTAATGATAATTTTCTTAAAGAATGCCATGTCTGTATGTTGCCAATAGTCTGTATGCAAACAGTAACAATACAGTTTAGATGCGAGTAGAATATTATGAGTTAATATTAGAATTTATATCAATTAATTAATTTTTTTACTGCTTGTATAATTATTATATATACCAGTTAACAACCGGTACTGAAGCATCGAAACATTTTGACAACCGATACGGCTGTGCCAGGCGTACCAGCTGAATATCAGTCTGACCATATCAAAAAATTATAACAATGTGTAATTATGCGTTAATTTTGGAGATTATGTATTCAATGATGGGCCATAAAATATTTAAATAACATTTTCTAGTAGGTTCATCTAATTTGACCATCTACAATAGAGGTATTCAAACTACGGTGGGCCTTATCTAACCCATAAGATTTTTATCTAACCTGTTGACATTTGTTCCTTATGAAAGAAGTTTTATGAAAGAAGACATTAAATAACAATTGGAAAATATTAAAAAATTATTATAAATATTCTCAATATTTTATAAATTTAATATTGTCATTCAATCATTATTATTCTTAAAAAAATAATTTGTTGTTTAATTCAAAGATGATAAAATGCCGTCATTTAGCTGGCGAATCGCTAAGTACATTAGCGAAGAGAGAGTTTTTTTTTTTTTTTTTTTTTTTTTAATATTTCAAAGACGTTATTTACGTCACAATGTGGTGCCACCCAGAACGTTAAAATTATTTTAAAAACTTGAAATAAAAGGAATGAATTTTTGAAAAATCTTCTCGTGTCCCTGTTAAAATAAGACATAAAACATAAAATATAGTTTTTTTTCATTAATTACAGATAGCTTAGCTTTGAAATTAAAACAGTTAAAGAGCTGCAATTAAACAGGTGACTTATCCATTTTTCAAACGTATAAAGCGTCATGGGCTGTTCACAAGTAATTTCAGTTCACCAATAATTAAATTAAACCCCAAGTAATTAGAAAAAAGATTTCTCGACTTTCATTACAAAAATCATCAATCTGTTCTAAGCTAGTCCGCCATTCACTAGAATTTTGTCTTTGCGGCGGCCCTTTTCCAAAAAGTATGGGGAACCAATCTACAAGAATGCTTTGTAAAATAATTACGTAACGTTGAAACTACTTATAACACTAACACTATTGTATTACTACTGTACTATTTTTAATTTTAAGAATAAATCCGTCCAATTCACCATACAACATATAGCGAATAATTAATTGTATAGCGACAGTGACGTAGCAAGGGGGCCGACCGCTCCGGGCCTCCGAAGAACCTTAAGTTTTAAGTATATGTAGGAATATAAAAAAGGGACTTTGTATTTTGGCAGGATGATTACGTATAAATGTGCCATGTTTATGTTTAAAAGTTTATGTGAGAAACGCT
>WUQG02425670.1:0-14770 GCA_011317285.2 Androctonus mauritanicus | reverse complement strand
AAATAAAAAGTTTCATTTTAACGTTAATCTCACTTGTACATAATTTTTATCAACCCTCTTCAAAAACGTATAAACGGAATTCTACTGTAATTCTACATAAATATATATATTATTAATTATTTTTCGCAGTTTTAAATATTTGAAATTATATTTTTTTTCATTTTTTTTTATCGATAAAGATTAATTTATTAATTTATTTAAAAAAATTTATTTATTATATGCAAATATATTATATTTAAAAGTTTTTTTGAAATTATATAACTATACATAATTAAAATACTATTTGTAAATAATAAATATTACAAGTTATACACATGATTTTTCTCAACATTGAATTGAAAAAAAATTATGAAAATGCATTTTAACGTATTAAATAAAACTTGTATATTATTAAATGAATGATTTTTTTTTGTTATTAACCCATTTATTTTTTTAATGTGATAATTATATTATTAGAACATATTAAAAATAAACTTAATTTATAATGATGATATTAAATTTTGATTAATAATGACTTGAAATTTTAACAAATTTCATATTATTCTTTCCAGTTTGATATTATTTTAAATAAATTCGAATTGAAAATTGGAAGTTCATTGGCAAATTTAACATCAGGAAGATGGAAATCTCTTAATGACTTGAAAAATGTTTATAAATTCAACTTAGATGAACCACATGTAAAAAAAAAAAAATATTAAATAAAATTTAAATTTTCCATTTTTCTCAAATATTAAAAGTTTAACAATAATAAAATATGTTTATAAATATTTATTTTATTTTAAAATATTTTTTAAATTTTATTTTTAACATATTTAATTAAATTTTATTCTTGATTATCTTTAGTTTATTACAGAATCAGTTTAAACTTTTATAATTAAATTAATTAATAATAATCATTTAAATATGTTATTATTGTGTAGAGCATAAATTGGTGGACGGAGGATTTCTGGTTCGGGTTACAAAGAATTCAAGGGACAAATCCTGTTTTAATAAAGCTCTGTCGAAATATTCCAGACAAGTATTAATTTTTTTTTTTTAAATTAAAAATATATTTATCAAATTAAATTATTTTAAATATATATAAAATTGTATGACAAGAAGGCAAGAAATCTATAGGCTATCCTTTATTAGATATACAGTATAATAATTTCTATAAATACTTATTAGTGTTTTATAGCATTTGCAAGTTTATTTCAACCTTTTGCAAATTGATTTAATCCTTTTGCAAATATATTTAAACTGTGCACGAATTTATTTAAACTTTTTGCAAATTTATTTAAACCTTATGCATGTATATTCAAACTTTCGGTTACGAACGATTTATATAACAAAATGGTGAGAAAGAGTAGTGAATAAACAACTCTTAGTGACGCCACTGCATTTTAATATGTCAATAACATATTAAAATGCAGTGGCGTCACTACAAATACAGTGGGTGCAGCCCTCACCTGGTGACCCCATAGTAGGGGTGACACCCAATATTTTCAAACGTATGTTAAAAAATAACATTTTTGTCAATTTTACAACTGTAAGCCGCTTACAACTACATACATATATACATACATATAGGGCTTACAATTGTAAACAATATATATATATGTATGCTTTTAATGTTTAGGTATATGTATATGTATATATGTATGCTTTTGATGTTTAGGTATTTGTATATATATGTATGCTTTTAATGTTTAGGTTTTAACAATAAATGATATCCCTTATGAACTCTTAAATCCATGCTTCCTAACAATCAAACATTTTATAAAATGTTTGATCGTTAGCGGTTAAAAAGCGGCTTATAATTGTAAAATTGGCAAAAATGTAATTTTTTAAACATAAATATTGGGTGTCACCCCCACGATGGTGTCACCAGCTGAGAGTTGCACCTACTGTATTTCTATTGACACCACTGCAATTTAATATATCAATAATATACTCGTTTATTCGCTACTCTTTCTCACCATTTTGTTACAAAATCGTTCCTAACCGAAAGTTTGAATATACACGCATAAGGTATAAATAAATTTGCAAAAAGTTTAAATGTACTTGCAAAATATTTAAATCAATTTGCAAAAGGTTGAAATATATATGCAAATACTATAAATCTGTCATTTAAAATCATTTCGGCATTTTTTTTTAATTATAAATAATTTATTGTATTTTAAAAAATGACTATAGCTTTGATGTTAAAGCATCGATGATCGAACCATTTTTAGAAGGATTAAGCATGGAGAAAGCCCTTCAAAATAATCGATTATTCATCATAGACTTAGAAATTCTACAGGATATATATACCGTTAAAGATACGGTGGTAATTTCCTATAAAATAAATATATCAAGATATAATATAAAAATCGTGCTTTATTAATTCCTAAATTTTTTAACCTCTTTTTTAGTTATGCTCACCTTTGGCTTTATTTTATCTAAATAATGGTGGAAATCTTATGCCAGTCGCCATTCAATTATTTCAAGAGAAAGGACCGAATAATCCTGTAAGTTGTTTTAGTAATACTGTATTACTGAAGGCATATATACAAAAATTTATTCAGTAATTCATATTTGACATAATAGCAGATTCTTTATCATTTAAAAGCAAATTTTGATAAATAAATTTATAAAAACTTTTAATTAAAAGTATTAAAAAATTATAGTTAATTTCATATATGATTTATACCCATTAATTTTAATTAACCGTTATTTAAACCATCATTTTTAGGTATTTTTGCCTTCAGATCCTCCATATACGTGGTTAATGGCAAAAATGTATTTTAATAATTCAGATGCCATATATCATCAATCCAGCACACATTTAGGTAAAAAAAAAAATATGTTTATTTTGTTATAATCTATATTTTAAATAATTTTTTTCCGATTCTATAAATGGAATTATTTCTATAACGTATGATTACTGTTTATTTTCCTAATAAAAACTGTTAAAACTTCGTTTCTGTAATTATAATTTTTTTTTTCTTCAGGTCTTACTCATTTGCTGATGGAAGGAGTGGTTGTATGCACTCATCGTAATTTATCACCGTCGCATCCTCTTTTTAGATTAATGTCGCCTCATTTTCTTTATTTGCTAGCAATCAATTCGTGAGTTTACGTTTAATTTTATTAAATTTATTATTATTTCCCATTTATTTTACTGTTTTAAAAATGCAAATGGAATGTATCAGTTTTTATTTTTTATATATTTTTCGTTTAAATGATGATGCTAAAATTATTTTAACATGCGTATACAGTTTATTATTTGAGATAAATATATAATGTTAAATTTTAAATTTATCGTTTTATCGATAAATTTTAATATTTAAATTTTGATCAGGAATTTATTTGAAAAATACATAGAAAATTAAAAACTATATATATATGTTTATTTGAAATATTATACAGTTATATTATCATTATCTAATATAAACAGTCAAAAATACATTACTGTATTGTATATATAACAGAAGTAATTTATTATGTTTCTGAGATTACTCAAAAATATTATTGAAACGCCTTTAAAACTTAAACGAATGATTAAAAATAATTACTTAATATAATAAATAAAAATTGGGAATACTGAACTCAAACTGTCATCAGGAAATTTTATAAACCAAAATTTTGTTTTTAAATTAATAAATATTTTAAAGAATGTTTCAGAATTTGTAAATTATAAAATATTTATTCGACGACTGTTTTAATTATTTTATTAATAAAAAGACATCTTTAGAAGAAAACATTAACCAGTTGTTAAGTTTTGTAATATTTTTCAATGGTTCAAGATTCGTGAAATTTGTGTAGGTGTAAATTTGTTTAATTTAGTTAAACTCAACAAATTTACTTCTACACAAAATTTTATCTAATAAATTATTTGAATATTTATAAAAGCACAAAGCCATAAATCGTATTATATTAATGAACAAATAAGATTTAAAAAACGAAAATTATTCAGTATATAATATAATCCTTATTTACAAATACTGTACTATATTTTGTGAACTCATTATTTTTAATCTGCAAGTTCTTGTAATTAACTGAAAATTGATATAAGATCGTTCATTTTGGCATTTTGTTTATTTATTTGTGTATTTTATATAAATTTTTCTAAGTGAAAATTTGAAGTAGATTTTTAATGATTTTTATGCTCATTTTATACAATAAATCAATGTGAAGCATGCTTCGTTATTATTAGTGATTGTCTTTGGAATCTGCAATTCTGAAAATCAATTTTATTTCCTGGAAAAAAAAAAATATCTTATATTTATTGTATAAATAATGATATATTATTTACTGCAATATATTTATATATAATAATTCTTTATTTTTATTTTATTTACATACAATGATTCATTGTTTTTTTGAAGTTGGACAGATTAATCTATTGTTCTTCAGTCAATACAAATTTTCAGCACTGTTATGGAATCTTTTATATTTTTTCCATATATTTTGATTATTCTTTATTAAACACTTTTTGTTAATCTCATTCATACTTTTTGAATATGATATAATGAAATTATTCAGTTTTACTGCTACAAAATGCTTTATAAACTGCTATAAAATGCGAGCAATATCATTAATATACTATATTTGAATTAAAAAATTATACAGTACTTTATTTTTAAAAAATGACATTTTTGTTTTTATTTAATGAAATTTATTTAATGAGATAAAGAAAGAAATATATAAAATATCTTTCATTATTCTTATTTCATTATCATCATCATCATTATCATCATTTTCAACATTCGCATGTTTTTTTAATATTGTAATCATTCTTAAATTTGAATTGATATAATTTATTTTGTTTTGTAAATTAAACTAAATTAAATTATATTAATTTAAAATTATTTTTTTCGACAATATTTATATCACTTAGTATATATTATATGAAAAAACATAAAAACTTATATTGTGAAAAAACCAAAAATAAAAATTAAATCATTCCCGGTGGTTGAGTCCTCTGTTCCTGGAAAGCATTAATGAACTCGATAACTAACCACGAATTTAACTAGAATTGAAGTTTCGCTTTAAAAATGCAATTTCGATTAAGGCGCTTTGCTACTCTCAATAATCATTCTTTGAAAATTGAATTTCGTAACATATAGAAATAGAAGTACTGTATTAAATATAAAGCAATTAATTAAAAATTCTGTGAATTATTATTCACCCTTCTGCAATGCATAATTTGATTTCATTTGTAGGTCACTCGGATATTATGGCCCGATATACATTTTTTCATTTCGAAGTTAATAAATAATCAAAAAAAAAAAAATCTTCAACAAATTAACCAAATATTAATTAATTACATTTATTCTTAGATGATTTAAGCAATTATAGTAATTTTAAAATATTTTGGATGATGTTGGAAATATACTGTTTATAATAAGTTTAGATAGTTCTTAATATTGAGTTTTAAAATTTTTCAGAAAGAAATTTTTTGAAAATCTGTATTACGCTTTCTTTAGATATTAGTTAATGTTTGACATCGGATGAAAAGATAAAATAGATTTGATAAATGTAGATGGTGAAAGATGCAATTACATTCTTCGTGAATATACTGAGTAATATTTTGGAATCTAATTTACAGTAATAAAGAAATTTTTTAAGTTGAAGCAACATGCTATGATGATTGTTTTAGATTATAACCGAAATTTTTTAATAGGTAACAAATAACAATTTAATAAGAGTTTTAGAAAATAACAAGAATGGACTCTTGAATTTTAGAAAGTAGATAAATATTACATTAAGACATTATTCAGAATAGAATTTAAGTGACTAAGCCGCCGAATATTTAATATAATACTAAGTCAAACTATTAAAAAACCGAAAAAATTGAGCTTCTGGTCTATTGAAATATGTAATTAAATATAAAAAAGATTTTTATTTACAGGAAAATGTTTGAATTGAAGAATTTTAAGAGAATTACATCGAAGCACATACTATCTTAATATATTTTGATAATATATATATATATATATATATATATATATAATAATAAATAGATTATATAGTAAATAGATTTACTAGTTTCAAATCTTATTTCATAGATTAATATAGAACCAACTATTCCATTTTGAACTATTTTCTAATGAATATGTATGTGGTTTTTCTTCCATGTACGATCAGTGTTTGTTTGTTTCTAATGACATAATTTGGTCTGTATTATTAATTAAAGAATTAAAGAATTAAAATGAAGGATCCGGGATCCAAACAGGAAATACATAAAAAAGGTGTAATCTATTTGAATTGAATAATTTAAAGTTAGTTTTTTTCATTAATTTGAGCCTTGATAAAACTTGAACTCATAGTGAAATAATAATTCATTTTTTTCTGTCGGTGAAATCCCAAAATATAGAAAAAGACGAAAAATCAGCATCTAAATATTTTTTAAATATAATCCTGTTCCAATTTTATTATTATATCTATTTCTAAAATCATTATTTCAAATTTATTGTCATATTACTATGATTATTAATATTATCATTAGAATTATTAAAAGTAAATTTTAGTATTATATGTTTATTTAATAAAGGAGAGGTTTAGAGAAGTTAATTTCTCCAGGTGGATGGGTGGATAAAACTATGACTACTGGACGTGACGGAATGTTTGAACTAATTAAAAAAAGGTATGAAAAGGATTTATAATAAACTACAAAATTTTTATATTAAAACACACTGTATTCTGATTTATACAACACTGTTTCCTAATTTATTTTTTACTTATTTATTATTAGTATGAAGAGATGGAGGATGGATATGAACGGAATATTGCCAAACGAAATTTCAAATAGAGGAGTGAGTCTTTATTTTAAATGACCTAAATTATATTATTTTCTTAAAACTCATAATAAAATATGTCCCGGAAACAAAACTTAATAGGTTAATAGCACTTCTTTAAAAAAAAAAATTAATTTAAAATATACTATAATAGGATAATATCATATTAGCATCAATAATATCCTATTAGCATTAGTAAATTCTTGTAAAATTTTATAACAACATTTTTAATTTTATTATAAAATTTTACAGGAATTTATTGGTGCTAATAGGATATTATGCTGTATTTAAATAAATATTAAAAATATTTATTTAAACATTTAAAATATAAAAAAAAATTTAAATAAGTAATATATAGGATGTTTATGATCACATTTTAGATATACTAGAAGTAAATTATAAAATTATTACTACTGTATTCAGTGTTCAATAACGTCAAGGTTAACGTGTATAATTCACTATAAAAACTTGTTCTGTGAAATAACATCTATTGGCCTTTCAAGGTATCTTTACCTTTACTATTTTTCTGTTAAGTTCATTGCAAGGCCGAATTCATAATTAAATTCAAGAATTATAAGTAAATATGCTGTTCCGATGATTATAATAAAAGAAAAAATTCACTTCTATCTTAATTTATTGATTTTATATTATAAAATGTTATTGTTATTTTCTGTAGGTAGATGATCCTAAAGTGTTACCTTATTACCCTTACAGAGACGATTCTACCGCAATATATAATGCAATTAGAAAATATGTCTCCAAAATTGTTTGCCATTATTATGGTAAAATTTATTTTTATATTATTATTATTTTTTTTTTTTCTAATATACCATTAATCAACGATAATTTATAGATAATCCCGAAAGTATTACTGAAGATTGGGAATTACAACAGTGGCGAGAAGAATTGGAAAAAGAAAAGGAAAACGGAGGAGTTGGAATTAAAGTAAAAATTGTTTCATTTATTTTTCTAATAATTTTTTAGTTTTAATCTTGCATCAAATTTTTTTTTAATATTAAATAAAAGAAAATTGCATTCTTTGAATTTTTCCCCCCTTCAAATAAAAAATAATTATCTCAAAACTAATATAAATTCAGAAATGGTTTCAATTTTTTTTTCTTTAATCGGTAGTGTATATTGTATATACTGACCTATAAATTGCTATAGATGGATAATTTTGCATTAATATTTTCATTTTCATTTTAGTGTGCAATTTCCGTTTTGATAACTTCACTTATTAAATTTTCGTTTAGGGAATACCAGGAAGTAAGGGATTTACGCAAGTGGATGAAATTGTTGACGTCATCACGTCAATCATTAGTATCTGCAGTATCAACCATTCGGCAGCTAATTTTCTACAATACAACGAATATGCATTTCCTCCTAATTATCCCGGTATATTATATGGAGAACCACCACGTGATAAAGTAAGTTTTAGCGGCTTCATCACTGATTAACTACAGTTAATTTGATGAACATTTCGATGTCACTAATTCTTATAAATTAACTCTTGTTAATTTAAAATATTCATATTCAATTTATGTTTTAATTCATCGTCTTTTGATGAATTTCTACTGATTTAAGAATTAATTATAGAATGTTAAAAGATGTTTTTTTCTTTAGCGTAACACACACCATCTGGTGACATAAAAATAAACCAAAATATTAATAGAGCATTTATGAAAAATATACATTTGTTTTTTTTTTTAATTTTAGACTCCTTTAACTGAAGAAGATGTTTTGAATCATTTACCTGATAAGAATGTTACCTTAGATATAATCACAATAACAAATTTATTAAGTTCAAAAGGTACAAAATCATTAGGAGATTTTGAAGTTCAGTACCTGTATGATCCTGTAAGCATAGCAGCAGCTGAAGAGTATGTATTAAAATTTTTAATTAAATACTATATAAGTTGCAATTGTTAATTAAAATAGAATAAAATTAACTTAAATAAAAAAAAACTGATCAGAAAATAAATATTTTAATTCTGATTTCTGTTTGATATTTTTATTTTAAAAATATATAAAATAACTTTTATATAATAATTTTAAAATAAAACATTAAGCATATTATAAGAGAAAAAATATTTATGGTTGTTTTTCTTTTTATGGCCTATATGCTATAATATATAATTTTTATGTTCATGTTTTTGAATACATTTTCGTTTAATAAAGGAATTTATTTTTGTTTTTCTTCATTTAATTTATCTTGTAACATTGCCAGTATTTTGCATTGAAAGCTTTACTGAATATTCATTTGAAATTTTTAAATTTATTGCTTTACATAATTTTTAATAAAAGAAAAAGAATTATTACTTTAAGAATTAATTAATTTTTTTTTTGTTTATATTAGATTCAGAAAAGATTTAGAAGCTCTTAGCAAAAAGATTGAAGAAAGAAATGCTAATGTTAAATATCCTTATCCTTGGTTGAATCCCAATAATGTTCCAAATTCAATAAGCATCTGAATTTTGAAAGAATTATTTACTTGTTTTTTGTTTTAAATTCATATTTTTATTATGAATTTTAATCGAGAAATTTTAAAGAAATATTTAATTTTTTTATGCAATTTTATAATTTTATTTTTCATGTTGTTTTTTACTATAAAATATATTTTTCTATAAAAAATATGAGTACAGTATATGCAATTTAAAAAAAGTACATGCAGCTTATGATCATTCAATATATTTGTTTTTTAATCATTTCTATTCACCTGCAACTCTATTTTATTTTATTTAATTGAAAATTTAAAATAATCTGACTCAAAATAATCAGAAAATAGTCATATCTGTATATTATTATTCATAATGCAAATTATTAAAAAATATTTAGTTTCTATAAACAATTTTTAAAATGCTGATATTTAAGCATTCATAATTTTGCATTTTCCAATTATTGTATATAAAAATTTAGAATAACCTATCCACTAAACAGATTAAAATTGCAAGAATAAATTCTGGCCTTACTCTATATTCATAAAGAAACCATTAAAATTGCAGGGGTCATATTATTTATTTACATATAAATTAATATTTTTGATAACTCAAGTCAATAATTTTATTCTTCTATCAATGAATGAAGAAAATTTTAAAAAATATTATTATTTAATGATATATAACAAAATAGAATATGTGATTGATTATAAATATGCCAATATAACATATTTATTTTTTTCCAGATATTAATTCTCAAAACAAAATTAATGAATTGCTAATGACTTATGAAGTAGTCATTCTATTTTTATATAGATACAGTGTTTAAGATAGCAAAATATAAAGGATTTTTGATTTATCTATTTTTATATAATTTACTTATTCTTCTATCAATTCCTAAACGATTAAAAATAAAAGCAGTTAATCAATTTAACACAAAATTATAAACTTCTAATATATTAACATAATGCAATTGTCTGCGAAATTCGAAATATTAACAAAATAAATTGAAATAATATTGTTTTCGTATCATAAATTAAAATATTGTACATCATATAAACTCCATATAATAATTAATACTGTATGCTTTTCATTATTTATAATGTAAATAAAAATTCAAATATTTTTATATATTTGCAATTCAAATCTACATGTCTTTATTTTAAGAATTATAATTTAAACTACAATATTCAGTTATTTTTATTAAAAATTTAATGGCTATGGTACTATCAGCATTAAACAATGGCAGATAGTGCCTTTTGCTCATGTGACACTAGAAAATCTGAAACGATCCAACATATCATCTATGACTCTCCTATTTATGCAATTGAATTCTTGTGGCTAAATCTGGAAGCTCACTAACAGGATTTTACCTGGTCCTGTCCTATGAACTATTTGACCTGTGAACACCTTTATACAAAAGTTTCTGTACTTTATTTACAAAATTTTTAAAAAGAAAAAGTTTTATATAAACTGAACTTCTGACGGCCTTCTCTGCTGAAGAGCATCTTCAATGTTAAACGTTGTACGTATCAGAATTTTTCAATTTGTTTTGTAGTGTAATACTCAGATTAGAGTGGAGCAGTTAATAAATCTCTCTCTCTCTCTCTTATGCAAAATGAAACAAGAAAATCTCAATTTTGGATGCAATATTATCAGAAATAAATAAGTTACGATTTATTTGTGATAAATAAATATTTGGAACATTAAATTATATTTATACAAAATTTGAAGTTATTTTTATTAATAGTTTATTAATAACAGATGATCCTATTCATATTACAATAACAAAATTAAGAGGTCAAAAATTGATGATGATGATGATGATAAGCCAATAATCGTTGTTAACTGGCACATTGGTATTAAGAGAAATATAATGTAATTCGGATTTTGCCTTTATCGCATTTTATGTTTACCTGCGTTATACGTTTAAAATATTTGGAACCAATTCGTTTTTATACAGATTAATATAAACTTTTTTCGGAATTTACGATATCGTAAAATTAAAATTGCGGTATTTTACGACACATCGCAACTTTATCGTACAATATTTACTTTGCACGGTGTTCACAGTGAACTTTCTGTATATGAATTTGAGCATACGTAACAAGTGAATCTGACTTCGGTAATTTTAATAACAAGTCGTTTCCGCCATTACTGTATACTTTTCTCTGATGCTTTTTATAGGTTTATGTTTAGTTTTATTCTCATTCTACCAAACGGATAAATTACTTTGTGTTTTCGGATTTATTATTTCAAATATAATTACTTTATTTTCGATTTGTGCTTTTAGACTTTGTGTGTTTTTGTTTTGAATAAATTGTTATTTCGAACTCTTAATACGCGACTTTTGTTCAAGTGTTTTGTTGACTAGCTTTATTATTGAACTGCTATCTTTGAAATTATTTAAATTACATATTTTCTATTTAAAATAATAGAAAAGAAAGAAAGAAAAACTTTGCCATTGAAATGAAACTTTCTATTGTAAAAAGGGTATTTGTATACAGCAGGATATACAGGAACACGAACATTTCTGGCTAAACAACCTGAATTATTCGTTTTGACTTTAAGCATTATCATGAAAAATCGAAGTAACATTGTATTTTGTATAAAATGCTTTTCCATGCCTAATTTATGTTTTCCTTCCTTTTACATTCATTTTTCCCCTCTAGAAAACGGATATTCTTCTTCTCGGATATTTTTATAAAAACTATAAAAAATAAGTTTTTTCATATATAGATAATCAATAGAAAGAATCATATTAAAAGATCATTTAAATTTATGAATATATTTTAATAATAAACTATTTATTTTGTATTTTGTCACAAAAATAGAATGGGGTCAATTGTAACATGAAGCAGTTGTAATATTTGAAATTTCTCAACTGCATCATTTATTTTAATAATATAAACTTAAAAATAAGCAAACATTGACGAAAAATTTAGAGTACAGTATTAATAAAACCATGTGACACTTTTTTAATTATGAGCTTTATATTGAAAAAGTCATAAAATTGTTTCTGCAAATAGGAAATCAAATTGTTTTCTGAAAGAATTTTTTTTACCTACTAGCCTATATATAGATAAGTCTTTCTCCAATTAGCAATATATTAAAGTATGTCGATTACAGTGATTTTTCAAGCTTATAATAATTTAATGATTTGCATATTTATTGTTTTAAAACGATTAATTTTTTAAACTATAATGTCACCATGGGAACAACTGTAAAATTGTCTGAAGGGGCAGTCAGAAGGCCGCGTGGTAACGCGTTGGTTAGGTAGGAGGATCTAGGTAGGTTCGCATCCCGTTCTAGGATTTATGTCGCCCCCAGACAAAAAGACAAATTGCCGCCCCTTATACATATACTTTTTAAAAATGTATATCTTTTATTTTAAATAAAAATTAAATAGTTATCACCGGTCGGATTGGTCGCGTGGAAACGCTTCGGCTTTCCATTCTGGAAGACCCGGGTTCGAGTTCGGGTCCCATCCCTTGAAAATATTTATTACGGGGTCCGCGCCCGGCCCGTCGATCCCCGTCCTTCACAATCCGACTGACCATTCCTCAGGGGTGGGCAACATGTGGAAGGGCTTGTTTCGCCCAGCTACTTAGTATTCTTACTGAGTGGAAAGTGGCGTCAAAAAGTAATAGATAAAAAAATCAACTTCACGCAGCGTGCTGCGTGAACTTGATTCTTCTTCTTCTTCTTCTTTCTATTTATATGGAGGATATAGGAACTTGATTCTAAGCGATGCGTGACTTAGATATCTAGTCTTTTTTGTTATTTAATTAAAAATGCCGCTCTTTTAATGGTTGTTTTCTTCATAAATAAGTATTGCAAATATTTTTCTAGTTTTTAAGCAAAAACAGTAAATGCGAAATGTAAATTGCATGGTAATTTTAGCCAAAGAAAAAAACACAAATATAAATTTCGATTAATTAAGTATTTAACTTATAAATATTTTGTCACATTCACAACCAAAATGCCGCCCTATAGATTTGCCGCCCCGGACAAATGTCCGGTCCCTGCCCAGATCCGGCATCTCCTGAAAAGTTTTTTCGGGGTCCCGGACCCGCTCCGGCAACACTTCACCATCCTGCCCCTCTCTACGTATGTGGGTGCAGCTTGTAGTTGGAACTGGCCCCGGCCGTTAGTAATCTCACTGATTGAAAAGAACCGTAAAACAACAAAACTAAAAAAATTAAAAAATTGTCTCTAGGAATAATTTTAAAAAATTCTTGTTTATAAATTATATCAAGAAAAACAAATTACTAGTAAGAAAAATAAGTCTACAGAGAAAATGAAGAAGAAATGATTTTTCATTTTCTTTTCTTTATTGTTTTATGCCAGTTTCCTATCAGAGCTTACTAAGCAGCCGGGTATTTCAATACCAAGCATGGGTCATCGATATCTGGTTGAGACTGTTTTCAAGCCAGATGAAGGGTGGGGTTCATTGGGCCGATCCGATCTTTTGAGAATTCTGAAAAGCTTGAATTTGTGGGACTGAAATTGAATTTGGATAAGCCCCATGTATAAGATTATGCTTTATCATGCGACTATTCAAATAATATAATTAACTGGACAAAAAGTGTTTACAGAAGACTACCTGAATTATAAAAGTTGATGAATAGAATAGCACAAAATATTTATTTTGAAACAAATATATAGAGCATTTATGTGTTCATTTAACTTATTTTTTCCATATTCTACATTACTGCATTATTAATTCAATTAAATTGATTAAGATTAAAGAAGGCTCCTTAATAATTAATTGAATTATAATTGATTAAAATTCTGCTTCCTCTGAGTAAAATATTGACTCGTTCTCGTAATAAATCCAAGTGATTGTAAATTGATTTAATTCCAAAATTATAAACCTGTTATGATTGACCAACATGTGGATGGCTGGATGCCACGGTGAAAGCGTGTTGTGCTTCCACCCTGGAGAATCTGGGTTCAATACCCGTGTCCTACATCTTCAGTTTTCTTCAGGATTCCTGATCCAAGTCATTTAATCTTATTCTGATGGCAACTCCGTCAGGAGAGTGGATGGCCCGTGATGAGTATTTGGATAGTTGCGCAGCTTAGTATCGACGAACATAGAAAGTGTGCGAAATCTCAAAGAAAATAAAATCAGCATGTAGAGTCAATTATAGCACGATTGTCAGCTATATTGACAACTTGGAAACGCTTCGGCTTTCCACTCATAGGACTTCTACATTACATTTCTATCTCAGGTTGCTTATCCGTATAAAGGATGGCAGCTGGTAATAGGGCTTGAAATGATTCGCTACTTAGAATACAGAGGAATTGGAAAATAGGATAAAGAAAAAGATTGTGGCACAATCTACTGCTAAATATTTTACAATCATAGAAAACAATTATTAAATTTTTAAGATATAAAGGTAAGTACAAAATAATAAATAGTTATTAACACAGTTTTTATTATTTTTATTTGTAAATTATTGAGCTATACAATTAATCGAAGGGGCGCTGGAACAAAAGGGGCGATCGGGGACGATAGATTATATAAAGAGCGTTGAGATTTCATGACTTGTTAGACTTTTTCTTAAA
>WUQG02425669.1:0-38689 GCA_011317285.2 Androctonus mauritanicus | reverse complement strand
TGTTTCGCCCCGCCACATAGTATTCTAATTGAATGGAGTGTGGCGTCATCTGTTGACAAAAAAAAAAAAAAAAAACATCCTTGAACGAGCTCGAACTTTGTACCTTGAAAACTTTATCGATGATTTTATTAAAAAAATCTATCGATGAATTATATAAAATTAATAGTTATTTAATACCTTAAAGTCGATGATTTCTACTATATTGTATTACTTTAATAGAAAAATCAACTAAAATCGATAAATTTTAAGAAAATCAAATCTGTTATTGTCCGCCATATTGCTTCTTAAGTATTAAATACGGTACAGTATTTTGTTGAATTGGAATATTTCGAATTGTTTCATGCAAATATACAAATATATTAATATAATAATTCGATAATATTGGTAATCTTACTATTGTTATTATTACACTATCAAAAATAAAAGTGAAAAAAAGAAATTTTTTTATATAAAGAAATTCAAGACCCGTAGGTAAAGAAAAATGCCGGGAATGAAAAAGAGGCTGGAAAGGCCAGACATTACCTATGAATCGTCTCGGCGTTAGCAACCTTTTTCATGTTCTGTCGTAGCTACAGGCATTTCAAATTCGCGCAGATCGCAATCGTGCTGTATTTGAAAACTAGTCCAAAGTGGACGATAATGGCTAGGAGACTGTTTCCGTCGTGTCTCAAATCCAGTAGAGAATACCGATTTATAAACCAGAATTAGTGCCGCTTTTATGTTATTTTCCCACAGAAATATGAGAAGGAAGAAAACCTATTTGCAAAATAATCAATATTGACAGTTTTTCATCACAGTTGCAATTAAATGACGGAAGTTCATTTATTCTTTTGATCACATTATTTCTGTAAATTAATCATTCATAAATGCTAATACAATAGATAATCGACATATATTGTATAGCAAAATATAATATTGTGAAAATTATATAAAAAAAACAATGCCCACGCAAATATACTTGGAGCCCTGATGTCAAAAGTCCCTTCACTTCGAAACAGGCTATTGAAAGGAACATACGTCTTACTTGTTAATAAGTACGCATTTTTAATCTGCCTTGTTATTAAATTCCGGGACCGTCGGCCGGTAGAAACGCTTCGGCTTTCCATTCTGGATTCGAGTCTCGGGTCCCACTCCTTGAAAACATTTATCACGGGATCCGGACCCGGCCTGTCGATCCCAGTCCTCCATCATCCGGCTGATCCCTCAGCAGGAGTGGGCAGCCTGTGAAAGGGCTTCTTTCGACCCGCCACTTAGTATTCTTCCAGAATGGAAAGTGGCGTCATCTGCTGAGCAAAAGAAAATTCCAAAACCTTTAACGCAAATTTTGCAAACCGATGCCTGGCGAATTGGAAGTGCACGGGATGCCCTGGAGACCAGGGGCATCTCCAATTCGCCAGGCATCGGTTAACGATATACACTTTCATAAAAATAGAATAAGGCTAATAAAATATGTTAATTTCTTGCTTTTCAACGATTACGTTCAAAGTTGCTTCCCATTTCAGGTGGAAGACCAGCAAATATTCTTTGAATGAAAGCTGCAGGAGAATCGACGTGTCCGAGACCGTTGCCAAAATTGTTGACGAACGTGCGCACATCGATTATCTCCCCAATTGGACTACGCTTTAAATTGTTTAATTATTTTAAAATGGAAAACGGAATTAATTTAGAAATGTAATAAATTTAATCAAAAATGAATTTTTAAACGTCTCCCGGTACCGTTTCGATAGATATATTTTAAATATATCATTCTTATATTATTAGAGATATGCGAACACAAATTTTCGAGTCGAGTTCGGATTTTATCATTTAATATTTTTAATGAGGGTAAAGTCGTATGTTGAGTTTGTGCCTATACTTATTTAAAATTTATTAAATTTTATAAATTTAATTTGCTATTAATGAATTTAAATTATCACCGTTAATTTCATAATTTTAAATTATCACTAACAGTATAGCAATTTAATGAAGTGTTCCGCAAGTAAATTCAACCCTTGTGGTTTTGATAAATAAAATACAGTAACTTGAAGAATTTTTTAACTCGAATATTTCGATACAGTAACTCAAATTATTATTAAATATAAAAATATATATATACTTCCATAATGGCAAACACCACTATAGGCCCAAGTTCTAGTAAAATGATCTCAAACCACGGGAAAAAATGGAATTTTCTTCTAACAGGAGCGATTTTAATGTGCCAATTTATAAAAATACTAAATTATAGAAAGTACCGGATTACATATTTAATACTCTAAAATTTCCAAGCAGAATCGAATTGTATTTTTAATTTTGACTTAATTTTAGTTTGGAACAGTTTGCGCATCTCTAATTAAATTAATATACACATACACAATCATCATCAAAATTTAAAATAAAATATAAAGTGATTGATTAAAAAGAATACTCAAATTTGCTGGAAACTTTATTTATTCAAGTAAAAATATTTCTCACTCAAACATTTGTACAAAACATTGTGCTCCCATTATGTATAAAAAAATCTACACAATGTTCATGACCACCATGAGCTTTAGTTCATTTTTATGATTTGTTTTCTCATCAATTAGCTTACAGATAATTGAGCATAATTCATGTCTATGTTGATATTTCATTTAGATTTATGGATTACATTTAAGACATAAAAGAAATTTTTACACCAAATTTAAAAGGCTTATTACATTAATGGGAAACAAACATTTGCATAAGTTGTAATGGAAGAACAAAGAAATAAGTAAGGGAATTAAAATATTCTTTAACACATTATGCTATGAAGATGCCGAAAATAAGTAAAATTCAACAGCAGTTTTGTACTATCTTTCCTTTTCTATATTCACTAAAACACTGATGATTAATTCCCTTGCTAATGATTTCTATAGGAAGGATTGCTATATTTTATATATACATTTTTAATTTTAGCATAAGCAGCTTACTCTTGTGACTACTCTGATGGTTTACTATTTCCTGTTGTCTTAAAAGTCTAAATTTGGGCTAAAATTATAGCTACACATCTACTGCTTATAAATAGTAATGCACTGTAGGTACTGGGCTGAATGTTGTTCAGGACAGAATGTTGATGCTCAAAAATACACAAATCTATTGAATCACATTAATTATTTATGTATGTATGTATGTATATATATACATATATATATATATATAAATCAAATATGTGTATATATATGTATATATATATATAAAATGTTTATGTGCACTTGGTATAGACCATTCTTACCTAAAATGGCAGATATAACTCTGCAAAACATATTCTTCTATCAGCTTCTGTGGATACATAACATTCAGCTAATGTGCTGCTATAAAAATGATACTATTATACATTTTCAGAAAGTAATTTGTACCTATTAACTATGTGCTTTATCTTTTTTAAAGAAAATTTGTATATATTATCTAAAACAAAGTTGGCAATATTTTAAGCAGAGATTACAACTTCTTGACGAAACTGAAATTGAAAATCATATTTAAAAACTTTTGAGATGTAGATTTGATAGTAGCAATTATTTGAATTTAGATCATGATCATTTTCTATCATCAGTAAATACTGTATTCAGTAAATCTTCACATATTCAAAAAGTATTTTTTCTTTATAACACATCAAAAGCAGTTTAACACTTGATAAAAAGACTGTACACTTTACTAATGAAAATTTTTCAAGGAACTCCAAAGCACCAGATACCTTTCATATGAAACAAATTTTTGTTGATGATTTTTGGAAAATTATGGGCAAACATTTTGAATGTTTCCTGATCACTGCACAAAAGGAATGGAATATGGGACAAAGAGGAATGATGCATCATAAAAATATTGTTCCCATACATATCTAATTTAAGTACTTTTGCAATAATACAGTCCAACTTTATAATTTAAACATAATATGAACTGCATTATTATACATATTGTGGATGTATATGTACATATATAAACACATATATATCTGTATATATAGAATATATATACATGTATATTGAAATATATGCATATATATATTATATATATAAATATATATATATATATATATACATAAAACGTATTATTTAAGAGTTTTATAACTTATATCCACTGCTAAAATTATCTTAGTTGTATAAAATACTAAGTGCTATCTGAAGAAAGATCTGCTAGAAAAATTGTTACTTGCGGGAGCAATCTTACGTTGCGAAAACCATTCTCCAGAATATTGCTTTTGACTTTATTGTTGAGAATAAATTTATTGCCTTCGTTTGGAAGATAAAAAAAAAAGTGTACATTTAATAACCGAATAAGAGAGTGCAACATAATATAATGAATATAGGAAATTTGTTGGGTTTTTTAAACTGCGGGACAATAATCTATCTATCTGAGGGATTATAAAAGTGTCAAATCGAACCTAACCAATCTTCAACTTTCTGGAAATAGTAAAAGAAAGAAATGAGAGGACAGAGTGTCTCAAGAGATTTTTTTTTCCTTCTGACAACTAAACTCAGGTTTCTTTGTTGAGAGTCTCTCCGGACTGGAAAAAAACGCTATTTCTGGTCCAAAAAACGATAAAAATTTCTACAAAAATGGAAAAAGGTGGCATTAACAAAATACAAGAAACAAGAAAATATTTCGGACATCACGTGCCAAAACACCATTGGACGAAAAATCGTTTAAAATAATCTCGAAATAATGCTAAAAAATGTGTTTCGTGCTTTGGACTATTTAACCAAACTAAAATTCTGCTTAAAATTTTTAAAAATAAAAATTTTCTGTTGGAAAATGTCTTTATTGCATAAAGTACCTTATAACTTTTTTTTTTTTTTTTAGTTCTCCCTGCATATTCTTCTTCTTCGCCCTTTGCACGAATAATTAAGCGCAACTGGATTACATTTAGGATTAGTGCTGGAAGGTGTGTCTATTTGGAGGGATTCTTCTGCTAAGTCACGAGTCTCTTTAATAATGAGATGACAAAGGTTGAGCCAATTGGCTACGTCCATTTAATCTCAAACAATTGTTTCTATTCATTAGATGAAGTGTATACTCTCTTTAGCTTATACTTTCCATTATTACTTTAAATTTGGGCGAAAGAAATGAAAATTTTCTCGCCAATTAAAATGTAACAAGAAACTAGACATAAGTGTTTGTTTTTTTTTGTGTTTTTTACATTTAAAAAAATTCATTATTATTAATTTTTTTTAAATATTGCCTTAATCAAATTTTATACCTTAATCTTTTTTTAAAAACGTAAAACGTTACTAACAACTATTTACTTTCGCGTAAAAATATGCGTAATATTTGAATTTATTTAAAACTTTATTTTGTTGGAAAATATATATAAATGCAAACAAAATTTCGTTGATAACGCTCGAAAACGAAACGTAATTAAATTTCGGTTTATTTATTTATTTATTTTAACACTTACGATATCGTTTTCCGTTTCAGTTTCGGACGACTGAAAATTTTTACGTTTCCAATTAAAAAGTTCGATTTCAATTATCGTTCGGATATAATTAAATTTTCGTTTTTTTTTTTTTTTTTTTTTGTCAATTTCGGTTTAAGAATTGACCTAATTTTAGACCGAAATAAAGTTAAAAAATATTTAACTCAATAAAACGTTGACAGAACGGAACCACGACTGAATATAAATTTTCGAACTTTTTCCTACTTTTCTGCTGATCCCAGAAACTGTATATAGTTCTGAGATATATCCATGAAACATATATAGGTATTGAAACTATATTTATACAGAATAAGAATTTTTTTTTTTTAATTGTTTTTGTATCAACCATAAATATATATATATATACCTAAAAAGTTTTTATTTATTAGAAAGAAACAATTTTTTTTTTTTATTTATCATCCATAAAATATGTATATATCTTTATTAAAGTTTCTCTTTTATTATTTTTTTTTAAAACTTTACTGAAGTATAATTATTTATTTACGCGTATTTAACAACGCTCGATAACAACAGTAAATAAATAATTATCAAATATTATCCATTAAATTATTTTAATAGTCTTAAAGAATAATTTAATTTACAAAAATGTCAAACGGCCTTTTCATTTTTTTTTTTTTTCAATCCTATCTATATTAAGTTTTATAAACTAGAAAATATTATTAAATATATTTATTATTATATTATTTTTTTTATTTTTATATAAGTTATATATTAAAAAAAATACAAGAAAACTCGTATCGTGATTCGTGTTTTTTTAAATTTTCGCTAATAAAAAATTATTATCACGTATCTCGACTGTTAATATAAGTTTATACGAGTTTTCTACCATGATGATACGCTATATAATTGATAATTTAAAATAATTAGGTAGGAAAATGCGAAAATAATTTGATTTATGATAATCGAAACAACGATGATAAATAAAATATGTTTAGTAAAAGTTGGCAAACTTAGTTCCTGATTTGATATTTTAGTTAAAGCAAAGCTGGTATGTATATATATAGAGTTTAAATAGAATTTAAGAGTTAATAAGTCGAAAGTACGATGGTTATCAATCGAATTAAAAAATTATAATTGGTGTGAAAAATAAATAAATATTAACAAACACGTGAGAGAAAAAAAAAAACTATTTCACTTAAAAATCATAAATTTTCTTCCATTCATTTTGTGTAAACGTTTAGTTTTTGGACATCAAACAGCGGAGTTTTGGAGTAATTACATAATAATGACATCTTTTTTCGCTAAACTGACTTTAAAGGACTTCTGTCCAAATATATCTGTGATCTCTGGATGTAAAAGAAATAATAATGTAAGAGGGGGAAAAAAAAATAACGCAAAGTTTTTGGAATTACAGAATTCTTAAATTGCGACATATCTAGTAAAAAAGAAAGAGGGGAAAAGGGAAAGAAAAACAAAAAGAAAAAAGAAAATAAATTCTATCTGTGTCCAACGTTTGTAATGTTTTTGGTCTGCTCGCCGTCAAAAATAGATTTACTTCCAAAATCAATACTATTGTCATTCCGAAAACTTAACAGAAATTCGTGGCACATTTTACAAAACAAAGTTTAAATTTGTTAAATTTTTACTTAGGAAAAGAAAAAAGTAATGAAAAACAAAAACAGAAAAAAAAAGTACCGAAAACTTGATAGCAATTGATAGTTTCATGGGCATCCCAAAATCTGCACGTTTCTGGTATCATTAATAGAAAAACACTTCAGTAATTATACCATCGATCCGAAGCTGAAAGTCGATAATTCTGTAGCTGTTATCATTTCCTAATTTGATGTCATTCTGGTCACAGTTTGTATCCTAGTGTGTGTACTTAAGCGAATGGATGGGTTATCAAATAATATTCCGCACTGTATTGTGGGTAATAGCAGTTTGGTTGATATGCAAAAAAGTTTGGAAGAGAGCATAAATATGTAATCTAGTAATAGATCCTCTATATATTTTTTTTTACATTTTTTTCCCAAATCTAGTATTAAAACTGCAAGTTTTTACAGCTGGAAAATCTTTTAGATCCATTTTTTTTTTTTTTTTACTACTACAAATTTAGTAAGTATTAGGTCTGCAAATTTTTATATATTTTCAGTTTTAGCATTGGAAACTTTTACGTCTTTAAAATTTAATTTTACAACAGACCACGTTAATTTTTCATCTTGGAAACTTAGTTTCGTGATAGTTAATTTTTACGTCTCTGGAACTTAGTATTTGCATTAGTTCGGTTAATATTGCATGTTTAAAACTTAAAAAAAACCCCTGCAAATCTTCGTATGTCAAAATTTATATTAGATCTTCCAATTTTTACAGTTTTCGAATCGATCAAACTCGATTCTGTTCGTTTCTGGAGCTTATAATGACGCATTATTTTCATTAAAAGCGCGTAATATATCAATGAAAATACTTAACACTTCTACACCACAAAAAAAAAAAAATAATTAAAACAGAATCGACAACTGAAATTCGATAAACTTACAACACATTTTTTCCCCTTCGTTCCTTCTACCTAAGAGAGAGAAAGATAGAGAGAGAGGTAAGAAAGGATAGATATTTCGCTCGCAGCACTTATTATTATTGCATTGCTGAACACAAACTACCAAAATCTTATTTACTAAAATTACATTAGAAATATCGAATGGAAAACGTTACCATAGATATATAACAACTTCATAATTAGGATTTTACTCATAATTGATGCCTTTGACCTGATTACAAGAAAGTTGTAGCGAATTGTTCGAATGATAAATAGAGCGTGATTTATGCTAGGTTGATGTTCTCGGAGACTTAATCATGTAATCAAATATTGAAACCGCTCTAGCAAATATGAATTCTTGAAATAAACATAATGATACGTCAATACCCTTCCGTATAATTGTGTATAAAACTTATTAAGCTTCGAAATTCGATAAATATTTTTGTGACGGTTGGTTTGTTTGTTTGTTAAATTAGTTATTATTATTATTATGTAGATTCTCTGCCCACGCTCAATTAATTCGAAAATGTTAAAAAAAAAAAATAATGATGACTGTGCCAGTTATTAAATTATTAAAATTAACTTAATGCTGATTAAATTTTTCAGATTGGTATATAACTTTTCGATACGTTCTATCCTTAATTAATATATAAATAATAAATTAGACTTGTCTATTTTTGTAAGAAGTCTCTATTAATGGATGTTATTCATAATGGTTGGAAAAATCTTTGTTTGACTTTCCATGTTCGTTATTTAGTTCCGAATTTTTTTTTTTTTTTCTTTTAATGAATTTATAGTTTTTCTTTCTTACTTCATTACTATATTAAAAGTTTATATATATTGTTAGACGGGAATATTTTTATGAATTCTATAAGATAGAATGCCATCTTTCTCTCTCTCTCTCTCTCTCTCTTTTTATTCTTCTTCTCTTTTTGCATTCTATATATCTCGGTACTACTAGCTGGCAGTAATTATTAACGACATTCATTTGGAAAACAATAAATTATTTTCCATTTATTTCCGCTTAAAATGCTACTAACAGAAACCGGTTTTACTAATTTAATAACTGAATATTTTGTTTCAGTAATTAAAGGAAGGAAATTAGTTGTTTATCATAAAAATGACATCCTGCTACCGATTTTCCCGTATTTGTTAATTGGAATGAAGAAGAATGCGTTTGGAAAACTAATTTATAGTATTGAATAGTAAAGGTGTCGGTCACGTAGTGGTCAGATCACGGTCAGTCTGTCCGAACGGGAATGTTAGTGGCATCCTTCGATTAACCTACCTGTGATACCAATTACAACTGATAATTTCTCTCTTAGCAATTAACCTACCCAGTCGATCATTAAATGCAGCAAACGTGTTGATTTTCACATGGTTTGTCTCACTTTTCCAGCTTTTCTACTGTTTCTATGGCGGATTGATTACGTTTTAACCCAGAAAAATATATATATATATATATTTGCGTATCGTCTGTGTTTCGGTTGTAATGTCCAGATGTTAAAATGATGGAAACTTAAGTTTCTAGTTAAACATCATCTTATCGACGTAGGTAAGATGTTCCATGAGAAGATGTAACGCGGCGGAAGATGGTAATGAATATCAATCTACAGGCAATTTAGGACCAGGTGATAATAATATTGACAATAAAAGGTCTCTAATACGGTCTATTGAATTTGTATTTTAAAACTAACTCCTATCATCAATCAACGTCAAATTTCGGCTTTTTTTCTTTTTTCCGTTTCTAACATACGAACTTACAAAACAAAGGGATTTAGTACGGATATAGGTTCCATCATCAATCACTTTATCTTTGATACTAAGAAAATCCTCACTTGAACCTGATACATACGATGAAGCTGTCAGAGGACAAATGTGAATTATGACAATGCCGAGTATCTCTTGTTTGAGCAAAACAGTAAACGAATAAGAACAAAAATAAAAAATACATACAATATATATATTCAATACGAACTTTTGTTTTTTTTTTTTACACTTCTCTTGTTTTACGCTCGATATTCCTCATTGAAAAGTTTATGGTTAACAGAACAAAAAATATAACGTATTTCTGTGTTATTCTCAAAAATAAAAGTGAACTTCCAGTATATTTAATAAATGTAAGAAGTTCGATAATAGCTTAGCACGTAATATTTTTCTTTTTTCCTCTGCGAAAAATATTTTTATAATATAAAATAAATTACATTATATATTTGTCACCTATATTATAAAAAGAGTGTTGTTCTAAATTTTTACGAGGAAAAACAGCTGTGTTGTTTCACACTTAAGTCTGTCATTATTCAGAAGGAAATCGAGACCGTTTCACTCCGTGTACAGTCTGGAATGTCACATTCTTAAGTCCAGTCTGAAGAAGTCGAGTGAAGAGATCAGAGAACTGCATCTGCACACATCCATCGCCAATAAAACATGACCACCACTTTACCATCAGACAACCATTTATCGCACACTTCGAGATTCTTTGTTATATCCTTCTTCGATCCCTTACTCTCCAGGATACAGTTTTATCATACTTTGGATTGTACGTAATAGTCATAACAATAAACATTCCCTGGATTTGATATATCGCTAACAATAAGTTGAAGTGCTTCATCTACCTACTGACATACAATTCTCTCCTACCAATAGACACAGTTCAGAAAATTTCAATCGTTCCACCATCTTTCTTACCCTACACTGTGTATAATTCATAAAAATTGACATATTGAACTCGGTTTATCACATTTAAAAACATAAAATTCGGGTTTAGTTATTGTAATAACCATAGTATAATAAATAACACAAAAGGTTACAAAATACAGACTAAGTATAGTATGCCAATGCCATCGTATGCAAATTTTTTATGATAAAAAATCGCAATATATTCAACTTATATCAGCTTCCATAAATTTACTTTTTTTGTAAAGGCAAACAAAACCAACACGGACCGAGCCAATTTTTACCAACATGCCAACGACAAAATGGTAAATTTTGCTAGTTATTATTAAGAAAAATTTTGCTGTTTTTTTTTAAAAAAAAAAAAAAAAAAAGATCGGTGCAAGATTCTAGATCGAAAAACTTTTAAAACAAAAGAAAAAACAGTGCAAGTTAGCAATACAAGATTTTATCGCGTCTAAACTAAATTACAGAATCGATTATTTATCTATTCGCCGATTTGCAAATTCATAAATATTTTTAAACGATTTCTTACGAGGGAAAATTTTCTTTCATTTTTCTTCTTCTTTTTTTTTGGCCAAGAAATATCCATCAAACAGTTTTCGGTTGTAGTTCTTTTACATTTAAATGAGATGGTTATCAGTCACTTTTTATACTTACTATATTATTATGTAAATATTACTTTATCAAATAACTAAAGAGAAATATATATATATATATATATAATATGCAGAAAAAGCAAAAAAAAAAAAAAATAATAACAACAAAAATTTACAAGCCATTTTTTAGTTTTCGAAGAACAGTTTCAGGTATTTGCAATTTCCATTTTGAATCTTCTGCAATTTTTCGGAAGAAAATTAGTCCATAGAAATTTAATGTAAGTGGTTTTAAATTAATGATGCAACACTTTATGTAATATTAACAATGCAATTATAAATGATGCAGAGAATCAATAATAAATTTCTATCCGAAAACGGAGGGCAACTGATAAAATCACAGGAATAAATTTTTTTTTTTCCCCTCTTACTCCATCCGAATATTAAAAAGTTCTAGAATAAAAGAACTGAACAAGACATTGTATTAATTACGAAACGGATTTATTCTTCTTTAATTTTAGTCAAATGAGTCCTCTCCAAAAAAAAAATAAAAAAAAATTATTTAATGATTTCTTGCATTTTATTCGATAAGAAAAAAAAAGTATATAATATATAATAAGAAAAATAAAGTAGGAAGGGGCTTCCATCTTAATCAATTATTGTTCGTTGACAATTGTCTTCGGATAAACTTTAATCCGTAGCAATAAAAATATCGGAAGAATCAGATAAAAAAATATGCTAATATATGTGTATAAAAAAAAGGACACAATTGAATATGTGGAAAATAAATTTTCGAATGTAATCCACTTCTTGGGTTATTAAATTAAAATATTCTTCCATTCTTTCGGCATTGATTCTCATTACGAAAACCCATATAAAAGTCATCTAGGCCGTATTAAAAATTATCTTAAATTCGCTACGTACACTTATAAAACTTTACATTTTGCTGTTTTTGTAGTTTGCAAAACCAAATACATTTTACCTATAAGAGTTAACATCGAGAGTTTGGCTCTTTGCCATTTTGCAAGGGGGATTCGCTCTCTCTCTCTCTCTTTTTTCTTGCACAGCATCTCTTGCACATACATACACAATAAAAAAAAGGAGAGTAGGAAAAAATTAATGAACGTCTGTAAAAATTTCGGTGTAATAAATGTCTGAACAGTTACGTAGTTTGTTGAACTTCTAATAAAATATAATTATCGATAGGCGATTTATGGTAGGCTTCAATCTGGCGATATCGACGATAATTTAGGAAACAACACGAGATTGACGTTTACCAACTAAGAATTAGAAGAAGTAGACAAGTTTCTTAATATATGTCATTCGTTCTGTCATGAATAGCGAACTATTCATGATATAATTCTGCTTATTCAGAAAATTGCCGATAAAGATTAAGTTCATATTAAATTTCGTTCATTAAATATATCCAGCTGTCTTTCCACCTGCCGTCTCTCTTATTGATTTGTGACTGCAAGAGATTAAGCAAGAACAGATTCCTTTGTTTGTACGTTCAATCGGGACTACGTAGTTTTGTATGCAATAAATTCTCATTGGAAGTGATTTCTGTGCCCAAAATTCCTTTGTGCATTTTGCGTGTCCTACTGAGTGATAATGTTAGAACAAATTATTTTTAATGCTGTTATTAACTCATAACGCTTTTCCTCCTCCTCCTCTTCCGTCTTATTAGGCAAATGATATTGCATGCAAAAGCGAAAAACATAAACTGCCAACATCTTATAAGACATAATAAACAAAGATTTCTCGGTATTACTCGTGTTTTTACCACTTAAAAGATAAGTTAAAGGCGGTTAAAATGGCTCTTAAAAGGAGCGTGTAACCGGAAGAGTAAGAAAATGGTACACTTGGGAGTCTGAAATTTCGGTTAAATTTACGATTGCCCTTCTTAATTTGGCTTCAAATATTTTCTTAAGACTCGTTTGCAACTATTTAAATACGCTAAATATGCAAAACAGTAGATGAGTCTTGTAACTCTCGGTGTATAAATATGCAAAACGGTAGAGGAGTCTTTTAACTCTTCCATGTTATCTTTTATAACTTGTTGGTATTTATGGTCGTATATTAACATTTATAACCCCCTTTTCCTTGCCGTTTAACCTAGTTTAACAACATATATAAGAAATTTGAATATTGCAACCGGGGAAAGTCTAATTGAAAGCATTTTAATATTCCAGCTGCAACCATTTATGTCAAGAGTTTTCTGCTTAATATCGACAACTAATCCATTTTAAACTCGTTGAAGTAATCTCTGGTAGATGCATTATGAAGAGTTCGTTCACCTGAATAAAGGCAAAATTGGATTATTTAGAGATATTTCTTAACAAAGGAAAAGGAAAAAAAAAAGAGAGACTGAGAGACAGAAAGGGAAAGAGAGAGAGAGATAAATTTATAGACTGCAACATTTCTAAACAAATTTACTTTGTAAGAAACAATGCCTTTGTTTCCTTTCACTTTCGCTATTGCAGATGTATTTATAGATTGCATATTTACAATATGTTGTAAATCAAATTTAACTCCTGAAATAAAAATTTTGTTCTAAGGAATAAAAATCTAATTATTCTTTTGGACAGAAATTAATGTGGATCTGTCTAAGATTAATAAAGCAGAGTTATATACAACGTAAAAAAAAAATATAACGTTAATCTAAAAATTTTGCCGGTTTTATAACGATTTAATAATTTTTTTTTAGGCGAGGAAATATGACGTTTATTTTTATTTTTATTTTTTCCCCTCCTACTCGATTGAAAAATGGTGTTTCTTAAGCCCGGGAAATAAATGCGGTTGGAACATATAAATAAAAGTACATCTCTTAATTTATAGTTTGGCATTTATCGCGAAGAAATGATATCCCCCAAATCCTCTTTACTTATCAATAAATGCTAGCGGTGAGGCGAATTATTTAGAATAGACAAAAGGAGTATCTAAGAATTTAAACACTTTGTGTATGAATTGGCCAATTTATCCAAAGGGTATCAAGAGAGGAGTGGACAAATTCCAATTATGGAAATTTCGTCTCTTGATTGTCTAGCAGCTGCACATTGTTGCCCCGACTACAATGCTTTATTTCCAAGTCAGCCAAAAGACCAAAAAAGGGGGGTTGAATGAGATCGTTCGGTTTGACTCACATAAACTCGACACACCCAGTACAAGATGGGATTCGCCATTGATTCATGATTGGTCATGTACTCTAGTCCATCCTCCCGATCAGATCAGCAAGTATTATTTATATCGACAAAACAATGATCAATGGTACGGCTGTAAAAATCGGACGCATTGCTAAATTAGGATAAAGGAATTTTCATCTTCGCTTAATCGGATTTCTTCACCGTCTATCATTTATCATAGAATCTGCATGTAAATTTTAAATCTAATGGCCACCTACTATCATCAAACAGTTACCTTGTAACTAATGATCTTGCTACGATGATTTTGCTTAAAACCCATCTCTTGCAATCACATAATTACCATCCTTTTCCAGTTTGGTATCGTTCGCTATACACCTATCTTTACCGTATGTTGCAGCTTTAATTAGGTTCTTTGGTCTCTATGGCCAATCAAGGCGTTGCAAAGAAATGAACTCGCTCCATCGACAATTTGTTTTCCAACTTTTTACATTTAAACAGACGTGTTTCATTTCTTCGCAAATTAAAACTAAGCTCGCTTCCATTTTTCTAGAAAAAAAAAAAGCTCTGTAAAAAATTATACGAATTCATTTTCAATTTATTATTTTTTCTTTTATTTTAAATTATTTTAATGATTTTACGCGTGTCGTTAAAAATTCTTGTAAGAAAAATAAGAAAACTAAAGTTTGTCTATCATTGATCGACTTTTAAGAGTTGTTCTGCTCAACGCTTGAAACTATTTGATATTTTCTTGTTTACTTTTTGAGGTATGGGTTACCTTTTGTTTCTCTTTGCTCTTTTTTTTTTGTCTTTCCTTTTTTTCTTAAAGAGGACTAGAGTAAACCAAAACGAACAAACTATACATCACGATAAGGTCACTAGTAAACCATTACAGGATGGGTAGCAGAGCGAAACGAATAGCGGACTGCAGTCGATCAACTTCATGTAGATGTCTTGCTACCCAGTGCCTAGGTTTTTTTCACCTTTTTTTTTCTTTTCTTTTCTCTTCGTTTGTATCGCTGAATATTTTTGATTCTCAAGTGGATGAGTTTTCGTATCTTGATAGTGTCTATCTTGTGATACTCAGTACATCATCGTGCACTGGGTCTCTTTTATGGAGCGTGTGAAGTGGTTTAACCGAGAAGTACCGAGATGCATTTTCTATATTCTCGAGTGGAAATTTTCTCATTTTACTAAAATCGCGAATGATTTTAATTTCCATTCCTTTCGCTTCAAAACGTATCATCATTCTGTTTAATTAACAATAGTAATTTCTGAAAGATTAAGCGCATAAAGAACATCTCACTTAAGCAACTTCAATAGGTTTTCGTTTTAGAATAGTTTTCATTTTCGAATTAATGTAGAACGATTCTAGACTGTTTTAAATTATTGTACAATTTAAATAGAAAAATCTTTTCTACAATTGAAATAAAAAATAAAATTAATTAAAAAATTTAAACCTATTCTAGAAATGAAATAGAAATCTACTCTAGAATTGAAACGCAAATCAATTCGGAAATTGAAAACTTATTCTAGAATTGAAATGGAAATCAATTCAAAAATTTGAAATCAACTCTAGAATTGAAATGGAAATCAATTCAGAAATTGAAATCTACTCTAGAATTGAAATAGAAATCTCTTCTAGAACTAAAATAGATGAATTTTGTATAAGGAAGGAATTCCAATAAGTTCTCCTTTTGTAGCTATCTATTGTTTGCAAATACTATACCAAGCGTGATTATAGTTTCTTAAAGACAATAGTAAAAGTGGACAAGGAAGCTAATTCATCATTTCGCAGTTATTTCCGAAGAGAAATCGTCAGATAGCAGTTATATCTTATCCATAGTATCTTGTCTGGTTAGATGAACGGACAAATTGACCGAGTGATTCAATACGGATAGTTAATCACTGGACATAAGAGCTTTCCAACTTTTTGTTTGTTGATTTCCTGATGCGTACAATTTAATTTTTTTAATGTCGTCTCCATCGATTTTTTTTTCCATTCTTTAAAAAAATCATATTAATCATTTCTGATGCTATTTTTTGCAATTTATATTATCTATATTTTTTAAATGAATAGTAAATGCGTTAGAGTAGTATTATTGATTGTGGGTCACTGTATCATCTCATTAACGCGACCGTGTTACTTCATTTTTTTCCCCCTTCTTCTTCTTTTTTTTTTTACAATTTTTCTTCTACAACTTTTAGCTTCTGTCTGTAGATAAGAGGTTATATCTGAGAGGAAAGTTTGGCATTCAACCTGAAGAAAGCAAAGCATTTTGGCCAATTGTTTTATAACATTACCAATGTGGTAGCACTTTATTAGATTTTGTATTTTATCAGTTCAAAATTTTTACAATTGTTTCCTTTCGATGCTTTAAAGTGAATTGATTTGTTATATATATATATAAAAGGAGTAAAAACAGATAATATTAGTAAAATAATATCGAAAATTTAATAATGCGTAAAAATAAATAGGTTAGCGAATGCGATAAAGTGCGAATACGAAGAATTTAGCGCGAGTTAATGTATGCGACTGCGAAGCAGAAACGCGTTAAAATTTATGGTAATTATAGTGAAGAATCGGAGAAATGGTTGAAGGATATCTTACTGTAAACTGCTGCATCTCTTTTGCTCTTTTTATGGCAACGTATAGGTAGACAAAAAGGCCAACTTGTATCTGTGTACAGGTAGAATAGGGTCAATAGTTGGGAATACCTAACTCTCAGAATATCTCCGCCCAAATCATTTCAATGGACGAGATTCATAAAACGAATTGTTATTAATAAATTTAACAATTTTTACGACGTCTTGTTAAAATAATATTTCCGTATATAAAGTTTTCATTTTCATCTTTTTTTTTTTTAATTATCTAAGAAAACTCGATTTTATTTTCAAAATTATATAAATTATATAATTCTTTCACTCTCTTTTTCTTTCTTTCTTTCTAAATTTTGAAAATTGCTCGACGTTAACGGAACGAAATCCACTGGCGAATGCAAATTGGAATCGTAAAATGACATTTAAGACTGGCACTCATTGCGACACTCCAAAAATAAGATTGTTGCTGCTAACAATGAGTTTTACGATCGCAAACACATCTCGAATTTAAATGGTTTATCTTAGAAAGTGGTAGAGAAAATTCTCTTCGGTTTAGAGACGATCAAAACCCACGTGATTCGTTGATAAATGCGAATTGAGACGGGGATCGGGTGTTAGACTTCACAAACCAATTACATTCCACGCTCGATGGATAAATCACTTCTTGCACCTGAGGGTCAAGTCGACTTCTGGGACTGAGCACGATCCCAATTCGATCTGATTCCTCTAATCTCAAACAGTGGGATAATACTGTATCACGATATTATTAGTAAGTCAAATGCTGCCATCAGAAATTAATAAAAAATATATATACATATATCCGATTTATTTCTCCTCTTAATACGCAGTCCGTATCTCTTAAAACTTAAATGGCAAGTGAGTTTTTGCACAAGAGCATACGCGCGTTAGACACTAAAGAATAATTTTTTTCAAAGTCATTTTTTTCTCTTTTCTTTTAACAGATTTGCTCAAGAAGCGATTTTCATCCGATATCTTGCATGCACTCACCTTTACTTAAAAGTAGGAGCACCAATGTTATAGTCAACATGCTGAAGTCGCTCGCCACAGCTCTAATCCGTGTGTTCTCGTGTGTTCCTTCGTCCTAACTGCCACACGACAAGATCGCCCTCTACCAGCAGTGAGAGAATCTAATTTACTCCACTATTGTTGTATAATGCATAGAAGGTCAATATAAAAGTCTTCTTTCCTGCTGAAAATAGAGAAAAAAGGTTCGTGTTTCTTTGCATTTAGCTTCACTTTTTATTCGTCGACACAAGTAATATCATTCATCGATTTTTCAGTCGCGGGATTTATGTTACCAATTCGCAACGTGTATTCTCAACTACGATCGTATTGATGATACATAGGGCTACGTCTAAATTCATTTTTCCTCCTTTTTATAGTCATTTTTTTTTTATCAAACTTTTCCAACGAGATATATAGAAACGAAATTTTAAATGTAGTATATAAAATATAAACAACTCGCGCGTATCGGATTAGAATAGTCCATTCATATCTTTGATCACACAACAAAAGTCCATTCATATTTTGATTAATGAGATGTTTTTGTTGAGAGTTTAATTATTATACCGCAAATGTCTCGCTCCATTCGAGACCTTCTCTTAAGTCATTATGAGGCAGACTGTAATGATAATGCCAATCAAAGAGATGTTTTGGACAGAAACAATGGACAAACGACAAAGAAATCGTTTTGTCACCATTCAATTTAGCTCCATCTCAGTCAGCTGCGACCAATTGACGCGATTTTAATGAAGAATTTCAATTAACCTTTAAAGATATAATCAGCGGATAATAATTAACCACACTACTCTTGATATTTCTACAATCAATCAAACAACTTTCAAAACGTAGCATGCAACTGTCCTTAGATTTTTTTAATCCTCTAGAATTTTTTAAAAAATCCCTCTAATTATTCCTACTAATTGACTTAAATCGGAAGACGTTTCTTCTTTACCTTCGTCCTGCTATTACTCGTCAGTGACGTTATGGATCGGTGTTAAAGTATCATTAGCACAACTGAAAACTTCGGAAATTAAAAATTAATTTTTCATTCGAGCACCGCGCGTTAATGTTAATTAAATGCCTAAAAAATTATTTACAGTTTAATATAAATATACTGTTTGAAGAACTTAGATTTTCTTGACATGAGAATCGCCATCTAACATTTGGACTGTAGCCTACATCTTGATGGATAAAGATCTAATTTCTTTCCAGTCTTTAACAGTTCTTAGTCTTTCCTCGATCTTCGGTTAGTTTAGAATTAAATTGAATCTTAATTTTGTTTAGAATAAGTTAGATTAGACTCGTTAGATCTTAATCTTAACGGATCTTTAGATTTCTGTCCATCAAGATCTAATCTAGATGTTAAATCACGAATCACTTTTTAAGACCTATCGAATCTTTAACAATTCTTACTCTTTCTTACATCTTAGTTTTGGTTAGACTTGTTAGACGATCATTAGACTTTCGTCCAACAAGATCTAATCTAAATGTTAAATGGCGATTATTAAGTCTCGATCTTAAGAAAAAACGGAAGTAGAAAATTACGCCGATTAAGATTTATAAAATTATCTATTGAACAAAGAAATGTTAACAGTTAATCTACATCAAACTAAAACTTACTGAACAAAAATCAAAAATGGTTGTTATTAGTCTTAGACATCTATACTCTTCTTAATCTTAAGTTCTTTCCGGAACAGGAAATTAAACCAAAATTTCGGAGATTGTACAAATTAGTTCTTACTAGATAGATATCTAGATTAGATTTCTCTTGAAAGAAGATTTAGATCTTTAAAGAATCGACTTCATTTTTTTTTCTTTAATTAAATTTTGAATATATATATATATATATATATATACATAAAAAAAACTAAAGTTTAATTCTAGTTAGCTCATAAATTCCAAGTTCGATGAAGCAGAATATATTTTAGGTAGCGCACAATGCATTATTACTTTAATCGATACATAGTATAACTATGTAAAATTTAGAAAAGTAATCCTAATTTCCTTATCATGTCTACGCATATGGTAATACAAATTAATTTAAAGGGGAAGCAAATATTATTTGAAGGATAATGCATCTATCTATAATTAAATTTTGAAAGTTTTCATACAAATACTTGCTAAAACTTTAAGATAAAAACATATAAATCGAACTCATATATCCCTATCTAATTTTTTTTACGCTTATAAAAATTCTGTAAACGGAACGAAGTGGAAAAAAATATATACATTCTCTTCTACGTTAATTATATATATTAACGAATTAAATATTTGCAAACCGAGTAGATTTAATGTAGTTATACATTAATTGTAACTTTTCGCTCGTAAAAAAATTAACGATTGTTTTACGTAAACAATCGCGAGTGAAGCTGATTGCGCCTCATGCCAGTTTTCAGCGATTAAAGTTAAGCTTTTGTACATTAACTAAAATTGCATCTACTAATTATATATATATATATATTAAAATATATCTTCAAGTTTTTAAAGCAAAAAAAAAAAATGTTAAAGAGGAGACGAAGTTGCGAAACGATCAAGTTCAAAGATATATTAACAACGATAAAAATCAAAATTAAAAGTATGCTAATTATCGTTCATAAACATCAAAAGGAGAAGAATTCTCTCTTATTTAAATTCGATCATAAAACGCGATAAATTTAACACAAATTAAATGAACGCCATTAGAATGAACAATGAGAAAGTTAGCTAGGAACAAAAGCTAAAGTTATCTTTTATCAAATCACGGTAATAAGTCAATTGCCTCATTCTAGATATAATCTAGAATAAACGATGAAGCTTTCGAGTAATTCTTTCATGATCTGCATAATGTTCCTAAAGGGGAATGAATTTTTTCGTCGTTAAATATGCACACTAAACAGATATCTGTTCGGGAAAAAGAAATATTGTACGACACGCAAATACCAAATTTAAACTAAAATAATAATTTAGATATTATCCGATTTAATGACATTTAAGCTGTTAACTGTTTTGCTACGAGCTTGTTCCCAATTGTCATGTTGCGAGTCATCATCTCCCTTCTACTACTACTACTACTACTAACAGATTGATATTCTTTCCACATTCTTAATGCTTTCATTGCGTTCCATCGCTAGTGATTCAAAACTAATGTCTCAAAAAAAAAAAAACAAAAAACAAAAAGTTTTACTTCTTCTTCTAGAATCTAGATGATGATTTGTGTTGCTGATCTCAACATTGATGTTAATCTGGTTTCGGGTTAGGGGTCTTAGTATCAGCGACAACCTACCATCGATCACAGCTCGATCATAGCAATGACAGAACTACCTACAAGGTCTATAGGTATTGACCCAAAATCCTATATAATTGTCCGTCTTTAAACGTGATTAATTTGTTTCTTTACAAATTAAGACGGCAGTTCAAACATCGCATTAATTTAATTACTTGTTAGTCAATAAAACATCCAGTCACGCTCTTAACTCGCCACTTTAACATCGCTCAAGATGGTCAAAACTTCATTTTTGCTTAACGTTTTAACTGTTGAAAATTTTTGCACTTATCTATAATTCTTTAACGTCATTTTAATATCGGGTTTTCTCTCTCTTTCTCTCTTTTTTTCACTTTTTTTTGCATATAAAAGCGCTCGAATAAAAGACGATTTATCAGAAGCCATATTTATAATTAAATATTTGCATTAAGCAAATGATATAGTCGGTTTTTTTTTTTTTGGTGGAGAGAAAAATTAAAGAAAGAAAAAAATAAATTTGACCACATTAACGAGTGACAATAGTAACAGAAGAAAGGTTAAAATGTTTAATTAAATGTGCAGCGCATCAAATTAATATTAAAGCAAATAAAAATTATTTATTTTATATTTATTTATCTATTTATTTTTTTCCTTTAGTGTTTTTGGTTCGGTTGAGGATTAAAAGATCGGATCTGTTCGGGAAATCGAGTTAATGCGATAAAATAAATCAGCGAAACGTGTCAAAATTAGTTATATCTGATACTGATACTGTTAGCAGGATGCCAATAGCATCGACATCCTTAAATGACATTGTTATTTTCCGATATATTTCTTTATTTTTTTTTTTTTTCTTATTTTTATCCCCCTCTCGCTCTCTTTTTAGTTCACACTGCAGATGCCACAAAATGGCAATTTTCCAGACAATCATAGCTCACTTTATTGGTGATCCAAATTGCATCATTTGATCCACCAAAGTCTATCATATAAAGTGGCTTATCATTTTCTACTTCCTGTTCCCTCTTAACATTTTTTTTCCCCCTTTAAATTATTCATCCACAGTTTGTGATTAATAATATCATAAAGTTACTCATTTTACCATATAAATCTGTAGAATGCCAGTTAAATAAATTTTATTTTATATTCGTACGAAAGGAACACCAAAAAAAATGAATACTGTAAATGAATATTTTGTTATAGGGAATAATCACTATTTTAATATCGTTACAGAATTTTTCGCAATTTATCTCTAAAGGAAATTATTTGTATTTTTTAAACAAAGAAAGGATTATCGTTTCAGAGTTATTTACATTAATCCTTATTGTTAAATGGAAAGACGGATTATTCCCTACTAGTGCAATTGTTTAGGGATAATTTTGGTAGATGTTTGCATTATCCTTAATAATGGAATTATTAGAGAGTAATCAGTTATAGAGAATTTATGTTTCATAGTATTACAATATAACCTTCTCATTTTCATAAATTATCCCTTTATTATTCCATAATTAGGGAAAATTTCGTTATCGTTTTATTCATAATTTCTGAAAATCCCTCCTTGTCAGGGGTAAGGATTTTTCACCCTTTTCGAAACAAAACAAAACAAAAAAAATGTTCACTTATCTAACGTGAAAATAGGGAATAATCCCTATTTTTAATATTGCATGATTTTTCCCTACAAGTTATCCCGAATATATTATTTTTATTTTTGAAATCAATGAAAGGATTGTTTCAAGTTTAAGAATATATATTATTATTTAGAGAGAGAGAGGATTCAGGAATTTTTCGTAACTGAGAAGAGGGATTTGATGAAATTTACGTAAGGATAATTTTTGCATTATCCCCAATAATTGAGTTATAAGAGACTAATTTATCTTCTAGACATTTCTCTTTAATAGTATTAAGAGACAAACTTTCTATTTCCGTAAAATATCCCTACTTAATAAAAAAAATATTAGAGAAAATTCCGTTTTACCACTTAAAATTTCGTAAATATCCCTTCTCATTCGGGATAAGAGGGATTTTGCCTTTTACATTCGATACTAAAAATGCTCTCTTACACGTTTAAAATTCCTACAAACCTTCACGGCAATAGGGAAAATTCTTGTTATGTATCCTTAAATAATTCAGCGTCAGGGAATAATCCCCACACGAATATCATTTATCTTTAACTGAAACATTTAAGCGATACTCGAGATACGGTTACGAATCTATAATGGAATGCGTAATTTGCGGGGAAAAAATTAAATAGGGAACCAAAAAAAAAAGAAATTCGAACAGTTGTTAAACGTAATTCGACACCTTTATTGAAATAGTTCACCCATTAATAATATGCTTTGTTCTTTTCTAACTTAGGTCGGTCTAAACGATGATGGATGAACTATAAGTAGGGAAAAAAGCAATATTTGGTACTGTATTGACTAGTACAGATAGACATCTGCCAACTCCGCCCTCTTCACTAACACTCCACCCGTCACTCTTGTATCATTCATCACACTAATGTACACTTATTCTAATACTTTCCTTTTGCCTATCAGCAGTAATGTCCTCTTCGTTATTCACCGCTTTCCCTACTATTTACTAAAGAAATCAAATTCTTATACGCTAAACTTAGCTCTCCAACTATTCCCACAACGATTTAAAAAAAAAAACCCGTAAAAGAGAAATAAAACGGAAAAAAAGAACGTTTTTTTTATTTTTTTCGGAATTGCCAAAGGGGGAAAAAACGGTTAGGAGTGACAAGTGATGAAATAAACATGACTGACAGAGGTCCAGAAAAGCCACGTGATCAATCAGGAAGACCTTAGGACGACTCCTTTACCTTTAAACCAGAAGCTATCGCTTGGAGAACAATAGAAGTTTTCTGTTAGAAATGCGAAGTGGATAGTTTTCACCTCTGTCCTATCAATATAGAATATATACGTACAGTATATATTTTCTGGTTTTCGTTATTAGAGACGAGTGGTTTCTCTGTTTTTATTGATTTACCTTTTTTTTTTCCTCTTCTTTTTTTTCTTAACGTGTCTAATTAATAAGTATTTCATGAGCTTACTTATTCATAATACGTAAACCTTATACCGTATTATAAGTTCTTTATCCAAGGAAAATTGAATTTGACATGGAATAATTATATTAAGAAAGAGATGGAAGTTATGTTAATGTCGTTAAGCTTGCTAGATACAGGCGATCGTCTTCGACCAATTTATCTATTATTTTTGGGAATTAAGGTTGTCTTGCGGACAAAACTAAGTTTATTAGTTAACAGGTTAATTTTCCATTCTTAATAATGTGGTAATTCCTTTAAAACTTCCGTAATCCGTCTTTATCTCGCACCATTTTGTTCGATTGACGTCGGATAAACGCGTATTATATACATGCAGATAATGGTATACGACTTCGAAGTACTTTTGCAACAGAAGTAGCTCTTTCAAAGAAACAAATTCGCGATTTTAACAGCAATTATACACGGTTTTTACATCGCTTATTACGTTAAATTGTCTTCCTTTCGTTAGCATCAAGCGTTCTCGAATAATTTTCAAATCCTTTTTAGAAAGGATACCGAATGAAATAAGATTTGCAGTTGATTTTAATTTAAAAAAAAAAAAAACACAAACTGATGTATACGAAAAAAGGTGATTAATAAAAAGGAAAAGACGAAGAAGAAGAAGAGTTGTTTCTTTTTTTCTATCGATAAAACTTTCATTTCACAAATTAGTCTTTGGTTGTTGCTGGTAAGATGAACTTGTTCTCCATATAAATGAATACAGAGGTAGTTATTTCAATAGGCAAAGAGAGAATTCCTTTTTATTTTATTTTATTTCTTTCTTTTTTTTGTTTTTCTTGACAAAGAAAGGAACCACTTATCCGTCGATCAGCTGTAAGAAACGAAAGAGCTGTTGTAAATCCCAGTTGAAAACACATTTCTTAAAATATCCTTTACTGGTTTCTTTATTCTGACTTTTTTTTTTTCTTTTTTTCCTTTCTTCGAATTTTCGAGAGAAGAAAGAAAGAAAAAAAAATATCTTGATTAGAAAACATTCCTTTTATTGTTGATTAAATGCATAATGTATTTATTTACAATTTTTTCTCTCATCTCTTTAAATAAAATTTTCATGTAATTTTTAAAAAAAAAATTAATACCTCGTAAGACGAAAATATTTTCCTTGTTTCAAATTATTTCTATTTATTTTTTTTTATCAAACAACAACAATAAAATAATCTTTTTAAATGAATAAAAAAAAAAAATAGTCCGTAAAGCATATGTTTAAAATTCCCTGTTTTTTTATTCATTTATTCATTAACTAAACATGAATTTATCCGGCTTAAAAAAACATATATATATTAAAACAAATATTTTATGCTGAAATAATGTACATTTCTTCGTTTTTATTATTTTAAATATAACAATTTAAAAATATTGAATATAAGTCCTCGAAAAATCCTCGATAATTTAAAGAATAAACTCTCGAAAAAAGTATTTACAATCGAGATTGAAGAAGAGTACTGTATCTATAACAAGTGAATAGGCCCTTGAAAAAGCGTTTTTTTTTTTTTAACAAGTTAAGGCCTTAAAAAAAGTATTTATAACAAGCGAAAGGCCGTTGAAAGAGTATTTACAAGTTCTTGACAAGTAGAAGTATTGTATAGGTCCTCGAAAAAAAAAAAAGTATTTTCGATAAATGAAAGGCCCTCGAAAAAAAAAAGTATTTGTAGCAGGTAGTTGAGCGACAACAAAAGGCGAATTTTATAAAAATAAATTAACGTCGATCGAATTATATTTTTCTGTCAATGTTACATTCCAATGGAAAGAAAATATATTTTCCGTTCCGTTAATGTTAAAAATGAAAAGGCATATATTACACAATCGAATTAATTTATGAAAATCGATAAATCAGTCACGTAAGATGATAAAGGTTGTGTACCGAAAAGTGCGATTCGATTGATGTTAATTCTTTAAACTAACACCTTTTACAGGTTTAAGAATCCGTTCAACTATTTCAACCATATCAAATTTGCGACTAATTGAATGTAGGCAGTGATGTATATGATCTACCAATATATTTTGGAAGAAACGGAAATTTGTGGTTGAGTAACATTGCACAAGGAATTAATGAAGTGTAAAATTACTTGCGCTTCCCTTCTCGGATCGTAAATAATATGAATAAGGAGCTATGACTTCGCACCTTACTCATCACACGTCACTTGATTGAAGTCCAAATTAATCTGCATGATATATATATATATACACGTTTCGTTTTCACCTACGAAAATTTACTCTAGTATAAATGTTTATCGGGGATAACATTATAAAAATCGAGTCCATGTTTTAAGTTTTGTTGTAGATAGCTCATGTTTTTAGACTAGATTCTTTCCCGGAATGATCCTATATATTATACATGATTTGGGACACACCCTTGGACATCCTGTCACAATGTTTTCACCTTGCAGACGTTGATCAAATTCCTCTGTCATTTCTGTGATTACGTAGACTTCCCGAGAACACTCTTCAATATTACTTAATGAAAGAATAATGAATTCGACCCAACAAATCCTTATTAAGTATTGTGTACATTTTTATATTCATTGTTACTTTTCTTCTGGGAGAGATATAAAGTATTAAATGGTAACGAATACACTTTTTTTTTTTTCCTTCCTCTTTCCTTTCCTACTCTAAATGACTGGATTCCCCGCTGAATCAATGACGTAACTGCTAGGAACTTATTAGCTTTCAATGAATTTACTTGATGGAAAATGTATACTAGCATTAAACCGACGAATATTAACAGCAAAGCGATAAATAAATTTGTAGTCGTTTAATCATCATTAATTTTTTATTCACCGGTTTAATAAGCGTTTAAATTAACAGCCTTATAAGTTTAGTGCGAATGAAGTTAGCGTACGATTTTATATAAATCGTTTTAACGTCAGTTGTTTACTCTTACTTCATGATGCAATTTGTGCAAGACCCACAAAGTGACTTACCGATCTCGATGCATTTCTAATCCACTCTTGTGCAGTCTTACTCATCTATTATATGTGACAGCTAATGCTTCCATACCTCGTTTGATAAATAGAAAGTGCATTTTTCTCTATCTTATTAACTATAGTAGGCACTCAGTTTTGTTGTTACTAACCCACATATCGCAAACGTTAAATGCCATCTTTTTTAATACCTGACTTTTTAAAGTTTAATTAGAAAAATATCGCATGAAAATTTCCGTTTTTCTCTTCCTGTATTTTATCTATATAGAATTTGTATTCAAAAACGCATTTATATTATATATATGTATTTTTTTTTTCTTTACGTATTCTATTTTTATTTTTATTAAACTAAAGAAAAATCGATCATAACCAAATTTCATCGATTTTATGTAATATTTTATATATATTTTTTATATATATATATGTTTATCTTTTACTGGGCATCTGCTTAAAACTCGACTTTCAACATTTCAAAACTTCTCTTTTTTTTTTTTTTTCTTTGATATAACTCTTCGAATAGTTTCTATCATTTACATAAGTTATCTTTCTACTGTTGTTAAAAGCAGGGGAAAAAACAAACACACAAAATAAGAAAAGAATTGCCATGCAAGTTTCGAAATGCGGTCTTCTTTTTTTTTGTGGAGGAAAATATATATAAATAATATATACATACAAATCCGCATGATTGCCAAATTTCGCTTAAATCTATTCAAAACTACAGTACATAAATCAAATTAAAAAGTTAAATCGGTAGCAATTTTGTAAGACAAAATGGCGGATTGGACATTCGAAGAGTTTAATAAGCTTTTAAAAAATTGAATCGGTCGCCATTTTTAAGAAAAAAAAAATGGCGATAGGAAAAAGATTTCGATTATAATCGAACCGGATATGAACCAGTACTTCGTTTATCAGTCCAAATAAATTTTATCGATAAGATTTATTTGATTGCTATGGCCATTTTTAAAAAAATTTCAATTGCGATCGCCATTTTTTTTTTTTTAAATGGCAGCCCACGTTTCGGTTTTTAAAAATGGCGATAGCGGTCAAATAAATCTGATTGATAAAGCGAAACATAAAAATTTGCTAAATATTAGTGGACATTAAACATTTTTATCTTGGATTTTTTTACACACAAACATTTACTGTATACAGAACGGAAGCGGAAAAGAGACAACCTGACAAAGAGAATTTTTTAATATAAAAACAAAAATGATTCTTGGTTTGCATTATTCAAATATTTATTTGCGGTTTTTACATAATCATAAAATTTAAAATATTCGCCCTATATCATGCCATAGACTTTGATTAAAGAGAAAACTTTATTTAAAAAATAATATATATATATTTTTTCTCTCGTTTCGCGGAAAATGCAACGTAGTACAGAAATTCGCGCACTGTTTCCACCTGCAATGTATCTATCGTGTACACAGATAAAAGTAGATAGAAAAGGGATTATTCAGTTCCGAGTACAGAGCTTCATTTCTTTAATCTTCAAACAGACGTTTCTGTATCAGAATTGGTAAACATTCCACAAATCACTTAACTCTCTATCACACAATACACCGAAACAAAAGACATCAATATTTTTCCCATTTCATCTTTATATAGTATATAATGGAACTGAATGATTCAATTTTTTTTAAATGACATTTTCCGAATCCAACTTCTGTATTTTAGAGATAGTTCTTCCATTAAGACTACGAAACAGTTGCTTCCCCTTCTCCTTTTTTTTTCCTTCCTCTTCTTCTATTTTTATTAAATCTTAAATTATATTTAATATATTCTTCGAAGTGTTAATAATTTCTTCGAAAAGAGAAATGTATATTTTTAAATATTAAAAAGAATTTAATAATAATATATTAAAAAAAGTAAAAAAAAAAAAAAACAAGAATTTTATCAAAATCAGTACAAGTTTGGGTGTGGCGTTTTGTTGAACAGTTGCAGTTTATGAGAATCATCGACAGGAGGCGCAGTCAAGAAAATGACAGAATGTGTCACGTGGATAGGCCTTCTGTTAATTAAATGGAAGAATGCTTTATACGAATTACGGATTGAAAACTTTGAATAAATCTATGATTAAAAAGAAATTTAGAAAGAATATATATATATATAATAAAATATTTTAAGCATATGTAACTCTTTATATATATATATATTAGGCTATAAAATATTTTAAGAGATTTTACAGCAATAAAATGTTTTATTGATGAAGCTCTCGAGTCTTTTTAATAAAATTTTCTACACGGAAGATGATTAAAACAAAACTTGTGTAAGGTTTAGAAAATTGAAATGCAAAACGTGAGTCATTTGCAAGTTCTTAAGGAAAAAAAAAAAAGAAAGAAAGAGAAGGGGAAGGAAGAAAAATGAAAATTTGTAAATTTGCTAGAGGAATGTGATAATGTTCTTTCCATTCCTCAAGCGAATTAAGGCCTCTTAAGTGATAAAAAGGGCTCTTGACTTACAACGAAGCCAATTACATTAAATTAATATCCTTCCTAACTTGTCCCCTTACTCCTTAATTTCCACTAAAAACACTAAAGTATGTAAACTTATACGTGAGATAAGAGCTTAATAATCTTTAAAGGAAAAAAAGAAATCCTTAATAAGTGCGTATAAGTTATTTCTACCTTAAGTTTCATTTGCTTCTCTAAAAATTCCTTAACACCATTAAGCAAATATTCGCAGTAAATATTCCAATTTACTTTAGGTTACATTAAATGAATATGTTTCCTAAGTCATCCTCTCGTTTCCTATTAAAAAAATAAGAAAGGTCGTATATACGAATAAAGGGCTTAATAATCTTTAAAAATATATCCTTAATAAGATTCTGTAATGTTATGTTTTCTCTCCCAAACATCTCTTATTATTTATAACTTTGCCTGTAAATATCCAATTTGCTTAAATTAACTTAAAAAATAAAAAAGAAAAAAAAAAAAGAAAATCATATGAATTTTAAAGGGAAAATGTCGTCTTTTAAAAAATTCTCTTCGACTAATTGTAGCAATTTTAAAAACGACAAAATCATGCATATGGAACGATAAATAAGAAATCTCATTTTTGTCACATTTTAACTACATCCAGAGGATAAATGATTCGTTATAGAGCGGGATGAAATTATTGCAGTAGACATAATCTTATCAGCTAGGAAGGGGGAAAAAATTCTTAATGAATTTCATCTGAATAAGAACGGCGTGAGAAAACGTAATATTTCAAAAATTTCCATTTTTATATCATTTACTCCTTTTTTTGCTCTTTTTCCTGTTCTTGGTTAGTTTCTTTCTATTTTTCCATTATTTCCAAGTACGTGGCGTTAATGATGTATTTGTATCGGAAATATAGATAAAAAGTTACGTTTATATTCGTTAAACTGTCAACATAAATAATTAGATTTAGGTATTTTTGAAAAGAAAATATAAAAATGCAATCGTTCGATATGAAATTTCTTAAGGCGGGGAGAAAATAAAATAAAAATATATATATATATATATATAAATGTTTCTTATATGGCAATTGAGGTAATGTTTCTATGCACTCTAAGGTCAATTGGTACAATATTCGAAAGAGCATAGAATAAGAGCAATCGAATCCAGAAATGACTTTCTTTGTATCTGTTTTGATAATGTAGAAAAGAAGAATAGTTTCCTGTGGCTATATTTCTAACGAAAAGTAGTACCCATCTTCATTAGATGTGCCACTCTGGCCAAAATCTCATCCCAACTGAGTACTAAAAATAAATTTTTGTTCGATGCATTCCAGCTTATAAACGATATTAAGACAATATGATTAAAATTTTATGGTTAAATTCTTTTTGTTGGTTGTGTATTAGTTTATGCATTTTTTTTTTCTTTTTCTCTTCAAACTTAATAGAAATAATCTTAGAGATAAAATTAGATTTTGTTTATCAAAAAAAAAAAAAAAAATTATTCTCGCTAGTGATCTAGCGCTCGTATTGTAGTGTTTGCTTGAATAAGTGGTATCTGTCGAAACCCATTGGTAAAAAATATTGTGCGACAGATCGCCGATTAAAAAAAAGCAAAAAAAAATAAAAAATAAAAAAGGTTTTAATAAGTTTTCCGGAACAATCATTTTTGATATACGACTAAACGAACACGGGAAAAATAACGAAAGTAAAGAAAATATATAAAAGCACAACTGGTTTCAATTGTTTGTTTTAAACCGAAAACTGAAAAACCGATAACTTAGAACAGAAAATGACGACACGAGTTCTTTCCCGTGTTCGTGATCTTGTTTCGAACACAAGTTTCCCTTGCAAGATAACAATCTGCACAGGCGGCACACACATTTATCACCAAAGACCACTTTAAAATATATTTAGCAAACACACACACACATACATACACTAACCATCACATTGGTTTCTGTGTTTATTAAATAATGATCAACTTCGCCAATGACGCACGTTTTCGATTAAAATATTAAATTATAAAAAAAAGTATGTAATATAACAGAGTTTCCTTGAAATTTAAACCAAGAACATGAGATAAAATAACACAGAGAAAATGCGAAAAAACAGAACAATACTTGAAACTGACAATATTCGCAACAGAAGGAAATGACGACACAAGTATCTACCATACACTAGGCGAAAGAGGAAAGTTTTCATAGCAAGTTAAAAGCCAGATAGATGCCAAATAAAAGAAACTGATAAAAGACGAGAAAAACGACAATGCGCTTTATGAAATATGCAAAAACAACTTCTTTACCACATAAGCAACTTATCTACTCGTGTTATTCGTCACGGATTGTTCTGGACGGTCCGGATTACAAGTATGAATATTATATTTCTATATGAATACGTTATGTTTCAAATAATAATTTGAAACCGGTTAAGAATTAATACAATAATAAGGTGATGGTAAAGCGATCTATCACCTTTCTTTAAAAATTCAAGATGTAATTTCACTTGGATATAATCGCATCGAACCTACCGAACATAATTAAAGTATTAATTTTTAATAATAATAATAAAAAAGAAAAGTTAAAATCGAGAGTTTAATTATATTTCTACGAACGCCTTCATAAACTTTAATAAGAATTTTTCAAAAACAGCGTAGTGCTGCCATCTGCCATCGTAAAATATAATTTATATTATAATCGGAAATTTAAAAAAAAAAATTAAAATATATTATATTAATTTTTTTTTAATATTAATTACGGAAATTAATAAAATTAATTATAAAATCAACGTAATTTAATTAATTATTTAAGTAAAATTAAATTAATATGTTTTTTTTGTTTTTTTTTCTAAATACGATAATAACGTTTGAATTTGTAAATAATTAAATATGTCTGCCGGTAGTTTATTTTATTTTTAATTAAAAAAAAAATTATAACGATCGTTATTATTTTTTATTTTTTGTAATACTTAAAAACGATTTTTCTAAAATCGTCTTTCAATTTTAAACATATTCGTTTTATTAAGTGAATATATAAAAGTGTAGCGATTTTAAAAAAGGAATTCAACAAGCATGATATCGAATTCTTCTCGCGTCCAAAAATTCAAATGTGGAAATTTCCATAGTGAGGTCACAAAATATCCATAACTATGCAAAAAAAAAAAAATCTCAGCCTTTCCAAATAAAAAAAAAAAAAAAGAGGAGGGAAAAAATAATAAAAATAACTTTGTTTTTAAATTTTATACGAAACGAAAATATTGCGATAGACGTTTCTAAAAATTAATTCCTTTCTAAACAATTTCGGATACATAAAAAAAAAATTCGAAATCTTTTATTTGCAAAGCATTCTCAATTCATTTAACTTTGCCAAAAGTCATCTTTTTATTTTATTTTTCTTCCATATATATAAAATTACTGTACGAGCTGTGAATATATAAATTTCAATTCTTCCCTTTATTAGATATATAACACCCATTTGTTTATATTAATCGGGAAAAATACAAATAATAATAAATCACTACCGCTATAAGACTCAATAATAAGTTATTTTACTTAATATTGTCACTCAGTTATATTAAAATATGTTTACTGTTTTCTTTCACTAACAACTTAAAATATTTATACAGTACTAAACTTACGAAGTTTTGTAAAAAGGAAAATAATGTTAATTAAATTGCTTAAAGCGCGTAAAAAATGATAATTAAAAATATTTAATTACTTTTTTATACGTTGCTTTTTTTTTACCTGAAATCTAAGCGAATCTATTAAATTATTTAAATTCGAATAAAGTTTTCTAATAGATCTATTGTTATTCTAAAAACAACAAAAAAAACTTTTAAATTGATTAGTACACTTTTCGACTGAGTTTTCATTAGCTATTCATTTATAAACAAAAGAAAAAATTCTTTTAAAAAGTAGAAAAAAAAAAACCTACTCAAAAAGAAATTTTATTTTAAAAGAAATCGGAATGCATAAGATGGTGTGGTGAATGCTTTATAAACTCGGTTAAACAAAAAATAAAAAAATAAAAATTTTCCGTTTTAAGATATTCTCTTTTGTGCGTCGATATAGGTCTATAAAGAGACCGAACCAATAGCAACATCACTTTAAACATCGCTATGACGTCATAGTAACCTCTTTCTAGCAGTTTTGTGTCGACTGCCAGGCGTGTACCGTGTTGAGTGTGTCTGTCGGATATACAGGAATCGAGTTTGACAGGTTCGGTCAACACAACCGATTGCACTCAATTTCTTCACAAAACATAAAAGGATTTCAATTTCTGCTCCTTTTCGTGTTGTGTGTGTATATTGTTTGAAAGTGAGTAATTTATTTGTTGTAATTGATTAAGTTGCTTTTTTTACACACGTGCCAATTTCTGCTTATGTTAAACAGCAAAATTGCATTGTTATTTTTTTTTTCCTTATAAATACTTCCTTTTATGGAGGCGACGAAATCGAAACCTGAAAGTGCAGACGTCATGAGAAAAGTTCTAATTCCAGGATGGGTCGGTTTATTTATAGAGGAGAGAGTTGCTGGAGGTGAATTTTCGTTGGAGTGGACTGTGTTCGTTTTCTTTTATCTCTTCAACTTTACATGCTGCTGGTGATTTAAATAAATTGCTCCTAATTGAACTCGATGTATATTCCTGCTTTTGTCTGAAAATAGAGTTATTGAAATGATAAATAATACTCGATTTAGATAGAAAGCTATTATAGGATGCTGATAAAAATTCTTTTCAGAAGAAGAAAAAAATAATTTAGGAAACAAAATATTTGTTAAAGCTGCTATATTTTTATTTGGTAAACAAAAATAAATCATTTTAAAAGTAGTTAAAGTTATAAAAACATGAAAACATGAATTACTATATTTTCCTCTTTCAAAAAAAAAACAAAAAAAGAATTCATAACAAGAAGATAAATTATTGTTATAACATTGTCAAGTTTTTACTAGAATTTAGATCGTTTTGTTGAATTAAATAATTAATAATTAAATTTGTGATCTAACTAATTAAAAAATAATAATTAGTTAGATCACAAATAATTATTAATTATTTACGATCTAATAATTATTTTTTTAGAATAATTGTAAAAAAATAATTTAAAAATTTTAATGTGATATAATATAATATATATATAAAAATTTTTTTCATAATTTGAATATTTTGATTGATTACACTTTTGAACTTTTAGGACAAAACATATTTTTATCTTTGAGAGTTGGCTAATTAGTATTTTTGAATTGAATGAAAGCCAAATAATGTAATGAAAGAAAATTGAAGAGAACATTTATAAACTGACCTTGTGATGCTTACAAAATTTTAAGTGATTTTTATTTTTTAATTAATTAAAATTTATCATCAAAATCAAATGATAAGAATGTGTCTGATGGAATTTGGCATTTTATACAAAATAAATTATGCTATCCAGTATATATGTTGATAACCAAAAATATTTTCCTATTTAATATTTAAAAAAAAATTTATTTAATAATTTTTGCAAATAGATTGTATATATGTAAATAATTTATTTATTCTTTTTTTTCTTGTAGTTTTTATATCAGTTTAAACTTCCCATCATTTAAAATGGCATCCAAACATAAATTACGCCGTGCAGATACTAAACAGCTTGCAGAAATGGATCTTGATCAACTTCTTGCATTATTATCTCCAGAAGAATTAGAAGAACTAGAAAATATGGTTGATCCAGATGTACGTACTCCTAATAGCATAAGCAGTTATAATAATTGAATAATTTGTGAAGAAACAGTTACATCACCTTGTAATCTTTGCAGATGTTTTGTATAGTTAAACATCTTTCATTATGTACTCATTTAAAAAAATCTATTTTATTTTTGTTGATTCTTTAATATTTAATTTTAGAATTATTATTTCAGTTTATATGAAGAAAATAATTATTTTATTAGAAATATTTTAATATACCTAGCATATATGAATAAAAGAAAATTAGCTATGGCTGCTATTCCAGTTTGAAAAATCTAAATTGTTTTATTTCTAGATGCAATTATCACAATGAAACTGTTAGTACAGTGCTGGAAAAAATTGTTAAAATTTTTCTCTCAACAATGAATAGATAAATTTATCATTCTTCATGATTTAGTGAAGTACATTCAAATTATTCTTTTACATGTTGATATTCATCACTAGTATATAAATTCAAAGATCATATCTTAAAAAATTCTAAAATAATTTTAAAAAATTTTAACTAATTTAAACTACATTGCATAAAGGAATATAAAAGGTTTAAATTCATCAAATCTTTGTAAAAATTTTAATTAAAATTTCTGATAACTATCATCCCCATTTTAAATTTTGTTTAATATGAAACTTCAGATAAATTTCTATTATATTTTTAGAGCAAATGAAATGTAAGTATAAATAACAATACTTTATTAAATTATCATTTGCTTTGAAATTAATATTTAATTATTTACTTTAATTCTGATAATTAATTCTAATTCTTTATAACTTTAATTCTAATTTTGTATAATTAAATAATTTTAACTTATAATTATAATTAAAATTTTCCACTTGTAAAGTTTATTACTTTGAACTTTACAAAATTCAGTTAAAGGAAATATTTAAAATATAATAATTTAATGAAGTTGTTACAAATAAAATTATTTTCTGTGTTGTTATTTTTTTTTAAATATCAGTATCTTCAATTTGTTTTAAAATAAAAAATATTAATCTAAACAATTTTTAAAAAATAAATTGAAAACAGACCAGTTTTGTAAATAATAAATCATACAAAGCTGCTTATAGTTTGGTCTGAAAACTTTATTGAAAAAAATCTATCAAATTTTTCATTAAAATACTTTTATTTTTTACATAGAAAAACAGAAAATATTAAAATCAAATGAGATATGATAAAAGTAGAGTTAAGTATAAATAACTTATACAATGACAGTTTAATAAATTTTAATTCTGTTATTTATTTTCATGCAGGATTCACTTATTCCTCCTCATCAAAGATGTAGAGATCAAACAAAGAAAGCTCCCACTGGACCATTAAACAGAAAAAAGTTATTAGCTTATCTTGAAAAAATGGCTAAAGAAGAAGAAGATTGGCCTGAAGAACAACCTTATCAGCCAGGTGTAAAAAGAGGTAAATTATAAAAAATTTTTTTATTGTATCTTTATTGTTAAATTATTAAATATTTTAAAAAGCAAATTAAATATTTCTAAAAAATATGTTGCAAATTATTATATTTTCCTATAAATATTTGAAAAGATAGCTGTAATAAAATGTTACATAGAAATAAATTAAAAATATAAACTTTGTAATTCTTTAAATAATAAATAAAAATACACATTTCAGTTGAAACTAAAATTTTTAACACATTACTATACTATAGCAATAAAAATTAAATACAAATAAGAAACTTAAGCTTAAGTGAATATATATTGTATTATCATGAAAATAGTACTTAAACTTTCATTTAAAAATGTTAATTTACACTTTCCATTGCCAAGATAGTCAACTTTTAAAAGTAAAGATGACAAAAATAAACATAATTACAGCAGTTTAGCATATAATTGTAATTAATCTTTGTCTTCTCTTTCATTTTAATAGTACCAATAATTGATGTATGGTTTTATGCAGTTTATTATTTTTATTTTTTATTATTGCGATTGCATAAGATTTCTATTAATATATAATTTATTATTATTATATTCAGTTATTTTGTCTGTGAATAAGATTTACTATAGTTAAATTTTCTTAATAATCATTTATAAATTTAATTATTTTTTCTTTAATCATTTATTAATTTTATAAAGCATATAATAAATTATAAACTTCAAAGAAATAAGCTCTAACTGCAGTTTCTTTGAAGTCGATAGTAGTTGGTTTTTGCAGTCTTAAAGAATTGAATGAATAAATTATAAATAAGTTTTAATCTTATATATATTTTTGATTTTTGTTTGTTTATATATTTGTTTGTGATAAGTAATCTCCTAAAAAGTAGAAGTTATAATTGCCAAACTTGCATTGTTCTACAATTGTTAAACTTAGATGATTGACCTATTTAGTGTTTTTTTTTTTTTTTTTTAGAGCAATCATTGTTAAGCAATTACAAACAATTTAAAAATTCCATAGAATTCAGTAATTTGGTCAATAGATGGCACTGTGTGTAGGATATTATATTTGACTGAATTTAATGATATGAGGTGATGATGATGTCATTGGTGCAATGTGACTGTCAGCACAATGTAACAATGGATATAACAAATCCCAACAATGATGTTGGGATGACATACAATGTGACTTCATGATGGTGTCATGTTGCCACTATGATGACGTCATTGCAACTTAATATTCTGGTTAAATCGAACAAAACATAAAAAGCCGATGGATTTTTCGCTTGCAATAATTAATAAATTATATGGAAAAGTGATTTTGTTTGAATTCAGGAAGTCTTCAAAATATCTTATTGATAGTCACATTGATGACATTATTGGCATACTTAAATGACATCATGATATAATATTGATAAATGATTTCCCAATTTTATACTTTAATAAATTTAGAAAGAATCTACAGTTGTAATTAAATTAGTCTGACGATGATATAACATTTTGATAAACATGAGGTTTGAAATAACAACAGAAATTAATGTAAGAAGTAATTTTTCAATTAAAATAATTCTTGTGGACAATACAATAATGAACAGTAAAATGATCAGTTTTTCAGTAGATATGATGTATAATATCATAGCATTATGAATTTCTATATTCCTTCAAATAAGTCTTTTTGGATCAAAGAGCAAAAAGACAAATAGACTCATAAGTTCACGAAATTCTGGAAATTATGAAAGTTGTATTAATGAACAACTGAATGACAAATTATAGAAGGAATCAACATGCAAATACAGGTACTCCTCACTTAATGACCGAGTTCCATTCTCATGACTTGGTCGGTAAGTAAGTAAGTTGTTCCTATATATTTAGAAAATATTGGAAACAAATTTCAACTTAGAAATTTATATTTTAATTATGTACAAAGTATTTTTCTTCAAATTTTTGGAACTACGAGCACGAGAATTACATGCAATTGTAAGCATCACATCTGGTGAAAACCAAATTTTCCATTAACCCTTAAAAGACTTTTGTATCCTATAGGAT